>JAEQBH010008470.1:0-100665 GCA_016808115.1 Tetrastigma voinierianum | reverse complement strand
CACTTATAAAAGCCTAGAAATTCTGCCCTAGCTTCTGATGTTGTGATGATGTCAAGACATTGGATTTGTCAATGTCATGGGTCGAATATGATGTCGTGACATTGAAAGTGTGCTGAGAAATTCTAATTTTTCAATGATTAGTCAATGTCGTGATGATATCGCGACATCGAAATGCAATATTATAGATCAACTCTGATGTCACGACATTGCTTTTCTAGTGTTGCAACATTGAGTTGATGTCGCGACATTGAGTTGATGTCGTGACATTGCTCTTGAATGTTGAGGTTACTTTCTGATGTCGCGATACTGCTTTTTAGCTCTACTCACTTCAATTGATGTCGCGATTAATCGCTTTAGCTCTAATTACTTCTTCATCTGATGTCGCGCGAATGACATTGCAACAATTCTTTGTTCGATGTCGCGATTAGTTTTCGCTTTGATGTCACATTGCTAACTGATGTTTTTACCACGCCTCGTTCCGATGTCGCGATATTATCAGAAGTCATTTGGCTGATGTCGCAACATTCTTCGCATGATGCTCTTTCAACATTGAGGCTTTATCCTCATGTCGCGGAATGTTGCGGCATTCGCGCCGCTTTCGTTCGCCATTTCGATGTCGCGACACGTTTTTCCTTCCGTGTCGACATTGAGTTATGTTGTCTTGAGAGATGTCGTAGCCTATGTCATGACAATATCGTGACATTGTTCTTCTGCTCTACCTATTTCAACCGATGTTACGGCAATGTTGCGACATTAAACATCGTCCAAACTCCACAAAGATAACAAGATTGCCTTTTGGTGTCGCTTACATTGAAGAATTTCGATCTATCTATTTCCACTTGCGTCGCGACGATGTCGTGACATTGGTGGGAATCAATCGCATGACACTTCTCATACAATGCCACATTTGCTTCTAGTGTAGGGACATTGTTGCCTTTGCTTCCCTTTTTGCTTTTTTGTCGCTTTTGCTTCTTCGCTTTTATTTTCTCTTCAAATTTCGCAAACATAACCGGGTAAAAATTACATAATCTTACATTAAATTAGACTTTAAGCCCTAAGATTCTTGAAAATGGGTTTTTAAAATAGATGAGTTTAATACTACTCATCAAACTCCTCAAAACTTAAAGTTTTACTTGTCCTTGCCAAAGAAAATGCTACTATTTGTCCTCAAACAATAAATCACTTTAAGGACATTTTTCAATTAAATCATCTTCTCAAATTTTAGTAATTCGCCTCAGAGAATTTCTCAGTCATGACATCAATTCTAATTAAGCTTCATTTTTAGAATCCTAAAAATTTTCAATTTAGATCATTCAATATAGCATGTAATTCATAGTTAGTAAACAGATACAGTTCTTGAGTGTGTGTTGGTCTTCCCTTTATGACTAATTTGGAGATTAGGTAGCCTTATGAAGGTTACTATGTAGAATAGTATTCTTTCAGAGTAATTTTAGGTTTCATAGGCTTGTTGGTCATATTAATCTCCACTAATGTAAGCATAACACAACCCTCATAATCAAATAGGTCTTTTGAGCTTGTAATGTATGGCTAGGGTACTTGGGTAGATAACTGGACATTTTAGGTTCAAATTTACCCAAACTGCATACATTTTTTTAGTATTTTGTCTTATAACTGCTCCTCCTTTCATGTCTAATCATCTTCATTTTCAAGAGCACTCCCAAACTTGATTTGGTGAATCTTTCTTCATGTTTCCCCCTGTGGCTTTTCTTTCTCCACTTTTTGTATCTATTTTAGTTTCTCAATTCAGAAGCTATTTCCTGTTATTTTGTTTCAGGTTTGGAATGGTGCAATGTTTTACCTTTTTAAGCTTTCTACTATCCCTTAACAAGCTTTGGGTCAACAACTCATACCAGTTGGCATTAGGGTGCTAGGTGTAGAACACCTAAGGACTTAATTCACTACGTGTTACTATAAGGCAAAACTCACCCTCCTTGTTGTCATTCTTTTCGTGTTCTCACTTTGTTGTGCACCCCCTTTCGTACAACTTTTCTCAATTGTTTTCCTTTTACATCCTTAATTCTCCTCCTTCATTTCAATTCAAATTTGTATTCCCTCAAACTTATCCTCTTGATTATTTTTGCCGCTCTGATATGCAGTTTTGGGTAAATTCAAGGTTCTTTACTATAAGGTGAGACTTAAGGAAGGTTTAAGGTTATTCTTTGTGGCTCTGATGATGAAACTGACATTAGGCTCAAAATAGGTACTAAGGTATATGCATATAGCATATCAAAGGGTAGGCTTTTAAAAGTCCTAAACTGTCTAAGGATGGCCTAAATCATTTTTTGCTGGTTGTAATGCCTAGGATTTCGCCTTGAATAATAATGCAACAAGTTCTAGGACCCTTTCGAGACGCATCGATAGTAAGTCCAGCCAAAGTATTCCTAATCTAAGCAATAACCGCTTTCAAGGTACTTAAGACTAAATGTGTTAATTTAGGCCATTTTTGAATCGTACCGTCTAATCGTACTAGAATGTAGCCTTATCAAACTTGCTCTCTATTTTAGTTTTTTAGAATCTGAAAATTTTATCTTAGTTATCCTTGACATCACAACTCAATTTTTGTTTCAATGCATTTAAGAGTTTTGTCTTGTTATCTTTTCATCTCAATAGTTATGCATTCAATTGAACTGAAATCTCAATTATTCAAGAACAAACCACAAACATCATATTTATTATAGATCTCATACATTAAAGAAAAATGAGAAGAATAAGAAGAATTGCACACAAAATTCAGAAACTGCCTTTTTATTTATAGAGAGAAGGATTACAATGAATTGATTATAAGATAGAGAAGAATAGAGGAAGATAGAGAAAGATAGAGAAGGATAGAGCTCATTTCTTTCTCCTTTGGTGTTAGGATTTGGAGGGCTTGAGATGCACTGGTTTGTACTTATAGCTGGCTTGAGCGGGAGTGAATTTAGGGATTGAAGATTTTGGTTTACCAGCTGAGCTAATTTCTCCTTTATTGAAGAGAGACCACTCTTATGTCAAAGTGTGCTGCCTTATTAGCTCATTCTGCCTCTTTTCAATGGAGTTCAGAGCCCTTTCAAATTCACTCTCGGGCTCGGGATACATTTTTATCATATTCTCAGTTCACTATATCAATGCTCTCATTCACGCTTCCCTATAGACTGCTGTGGACTCTAGCTCTTCATCCCTTTTATGGATGGTAGCCTTGATCTCCTTCAGTGTTCAGAGAGGTATCCAAAGGCTTCTACCTTTCCGGAGTGTGTTATGTTCCATTTCTTTTCTCGATTCCATAAGCTGACTTCGCTCCTCGATCTCTCTTCAATCGACGCTGAAAAACCCTTTCCCTCTTTTTCAATTCAGCCCTCAATGCTCTATCCCTTTGTGCTAACTCCTCTTTCTACTCCTCATCTCTTTGCTAGATGAGCGCGCGGGAGTTTTCTTCTCGTTTGTTTCGCACTCGATTTTCTTACATCTCTCCATCTCAAATTCTTCTTGAGCTAATGGTCCCTCATCCTCATCTTCATTTTCTCTCTTATTTCCTTCATCAAAATTAGCAATCTCGAACTGGTCATTTCTTGCTTTAGCTCATTACCCCGCTTAGTTCTGATAGGGGGAGTCATTGCCTCTTCCGCAGATTGGGAAGAGCTCCGTTGCCTGCAATCTTAAAATTCCCTTTCTTCATGCTAACTTCTTTCACTTCTATTGTAGGACTGCTTTCCCCAGGTTGTTCCTGCTCTCTTTTGATTCTTCTACCTTTTCACCCTCTATACTGGCTTTGAGACTCCAATGAGATTGAGAGTGAGAGGTCTTGCTCTTTCTCTTTCTTCAAGCAGCTTTATTATTCCCTTGATACACACAAGAGATTGATCAAGGCGGGGTGGGGAATGTTGCCTGAGAAGTTAGTTGTTCTCGGCATAGTCCATAATGGAATTTTTAATAATCTTCCCCAAATCAAGTTCAAAGCCCTTGACCTACGCATACAATAGTAATGCACAGTCCTGTCTCACCATTGAGATATGCTTTGAAGGCTTGAACACCGAATTGATGAGGTAGAACCATACCTTGTTAGTCTCGGTGAGGTCACCCTGGTCAATGTAGGCATTTATGGTCTTAGTCCTTTGCCATTGCCCCATATTATTTGTCAACTCTTGGGCTATCTCTTTGAAGCATGGGCTCTTTTAGAGCTGCTCCTACTCTTCGCACTTCCCAACTTGTCTAAGCCCTAAGAGTTGGGAGATGGCCTTTTTCCCAAAAGGGATCCATCTCCCCTTGACATAGCACGTCAGGTCTTTCTGCTCGCCTAGGTTGGCGTAAAATTCCTGGACTAGTGCCCTCCTTCCTGGTTCCATGTGCTGGGCTCACTATCTCCCAACCTCTTCATTCCACTTTCTCTTTGAAGGGCGAGACGAGCTGTTTGAAGCCTTTTTCTTCAACATAGCCCTTCTTTGCGGGATGCTTCCTGAAAGCCTCTTCTCCCTTGTTGGAGTAGAAGGCCCTGGCCTCTCATTCTTCCATCACAACCTCTATCTCCTCAGGAACTACCTCGAGTGCAGTTTCTTGGTTCCCTTCATCTTCCCTCTCTCTCAAAACTTCTTCCACCATGTTTTCTATCACTTTGTTAATGGTCGGAGAGCTAGGGTTCGACATTTTGGTTTCAGTGAGATTTTGAGAAGGCTAGGGTTAGAAAACTTTGAGAGATTTGATTTGACTTGAAAATCTCCACGAAGTGTATCCTTTTATGTGGGTCAGCTCTAATCAGGATGTCGCCATTATTGGGAGTCGCCAATGTCGCGACATTGACTTGATACCCTAAGTGAATTAGTGCAATGTCGCGACATCGGAATTTTGATGTCACGACATCAGAATTTTGATGTCGCGACATTAGAGATTTAATGTCGTGACATTGCTTATGCTTTCTTATTGACTTAGATTGATGTCGCGACATCGGGAATTTCACGTCACATCGGGAGAAGGTGGACTTGATGTCGCTTTAAAACCCGCGATGTTGCGTATTACTGCCCCCACGTCGCGACAATGTCATGACATTGGGGAAATTTATGGAGACGGTGTCGCGACATTGTTATCTATGTCACGACATTGAGAAGGAGTTTTCTTTTTTCAAGCAAGAAATTTTTACTTGTTTTACCCATTTTATTTATGTAATTTCAATTCATGCTTGTGAATATAAGTCTATCAATATTAAGGAATCTCAATTCAAGCACGAACAATAACACTCAGATTGTCAATTTAGTCAACTCAACATATATTCATTGTATTGCAGAAATTATCACATAACTGTACAACAAAGGAACAATGAAGCTACTATGTAATTTCTAACTCAGATAAATTACACTCCACCAAACTTAGTATGCATCAGCCATTGAATAAATTAATGAAAGTAGACTCCCTTTGTAGTCAACTCGCATAACTCAATTTGGTTGAGATGCAAAATGACCTTCATATCCTTGCGCCATTATCCTAAAATTCAAAGATATCGAATTAAATAAGTTGCAAATAAATTCTAAAAAAACTACTCTACTTTTAAAATATTCAAAACACATTGAATTGAACAAAATCACACTAAAAGAAAATGAAAATTGCTTGGGTTGCTTCCTAAGTAGCTGCTCATTTTTATGTCTTTAGCTAGACATTGCTGCAGTGTATTCTCATTTAAGCAATTCTATTGATCTCTTTCTAAATTGGATCGTTTCTTCATTTAAGCCCTAAGTAATGTTTCAGCCTCGACCATTTACCTTGAATTCATCTCTGCACTGGTTTTTAGTGTCACCGCTCCAAAAGGGGTAATCGCACCATCGTGTATGGACCACTCTATCTTGACTTTAGTTTTCCTGGAAAAAGTTTTAGCCTGGAATTGTATAGTAGGACTAGCTCTCCTACTCTGAACTCTTTCCTCAAAATCTTCTGATCATACCACTTTTTAGTCTTATCTTCGTAGATTCTGACATTATCATAGGCTTCATTTCTCAGCTCTTTCAGTTCATTCATTTGGAGTAGTCAAGACTCTTTAGCAGCTTTGAAATCACAGTTCAATTTCTTGATGGCCCATATAGCTTTATATTCAAACTCAAGAGGAAGATGGCAAGGTTTTCCAAATATCAACCTGTATGGGGACATTCCAATAGGAGATTTATAAGCAATCCTAAGCTCACAAAGGCATCATCTAAATTTGATCAATCGGCCTTTCCTCGCTGTTTACTCGCCTTTTCCAATGTTCTTTATCTCCCTATTGATATTTCTACTTGTCTATTTGATTGAGGGTGATAAGCCAATCCCATTACATGTCTGATTCCATATATGCTTATTAGTTTTGCAAACAGTTTGTTTGCAAAATGACTTCCCTCATCATTAATGATTGTCCTTGGGGCTCCAAATTTGCTCAAAATATTTCTTTGAATAAACCCCACCAATATGTTGACATCATTTCTTGGACAAACTATAGCTTCTACCCATTTGAACACATAATCCACAGCTAAGAGAATGTATTGATTTTCAAATGAAGGTGGGAAAGGTCCTATAAAATCTATCCCCCATACATAAAAAATCTGCACAACTAAGATCCCTTACAGAGGCATTTCATTTCTTCTGTTTATGTTGCCCATTCTCTGACATCTATCACACTACTTAACCCATCTCGTAATCGCTCAATAAGGTAGGCTAGTAAAACCCGATTGGAGAATTTTCAGGTTGTTTTGTCTCCGCAAAGTGTCTTCTATATGGCGATGTACTTATTAATTTACTGCACCCACCCGCTTCATCTTCTGGCACACATCTTCCGATGATTTGATCTACCCCTCTTCTAAACAACAGTGGGTCATCCCATATATATACCTTGGCATCAGTTCTCAACTTTCTTTTATGCTGGTAGCTGAAATTTGGTGGCATGATTCCATAAGCTAAATAATTGACAATATCAGCATACCAGGGTAATTAGACTGATACCTAAAAAAGCTGCTCACCAAGGAAACTTTCCTCTATTTCTGTCCCTCTTTCCTCTGCAGTAAGCTTTTCTAATCTTTTCAAGTGATTAGCTATCACATTGTCACTCCCTTTTTTGTCCTTGATTTCCAACTCAAATTCTTGTAGCAGTAGTACCCACTTGATCAATCTTGGTTTTACATCTTTCTTTGCCATTAGATACTTCATTGTTGCATGATCATCAGGGAAACTTTCTTCTATTTCTGTCCCTTTTTCCTGCCCAATAAGCTTTTCTAATCTTGACAAGTGATCAACTATCACATTGTCACTCCCTTTTTGTCCTTGATTTCTAAATCAAATTCTCGTGAAAGCAAAGAGTACCTACTCTGATCAATCTCTGCTCGACATCTTTCTTTGCCATTAGATACTTGATTAATGCATGATCAGTGTGTATGATGACATGGGACCCCAATATATATGGTCTAAAATTTTCAAAAGCAAACACCATGGCTAGCATCTCCTTTTCTGTAGTTGAGTAGTTTTCTTGTGCCTCATTGGAGGTTTTGCTAGCATAGTATATTGCTTTGAAAATTTTCTCTATTCTTTGTCCCAAAACTTCTCCCATTGCATAGTCACTAGCTCACACATGATTTCAAACTCTTTGTTCCAGTATGGTGTTTCCATGATGAGAGCTATCTGGATTTTATTTCTTTAAATGTAGATAAGCAAGAGTCATCAAATTCAAACTTGGCATCCTTCTCTAGCAGTCTGCATAATGGTCTGGAAATTTTTGAGAAGTCTTTTAATAAATCTTCTGTAAAATCTAGCATGTCCCAAAAAACTTATAATCCCTTTAACAAAATTTGGTGGCATTAGAATTTCAATGATATAAACCTTAGCTTAGTCAACTTCTAGCCCAACTGTAGAAATTTTATGCCCTAAGACAATTCCTTCGTTATCATGAAACATTTTTCCACTTAGTGGCTAAATTTTCGTCTCGACACCTCCAAGTACGCCTTTTAAATTTTTCGTGCAATGCTCAAAACTGATCCATAAACTGCAGTCATTCTCATAAAATTTCCATAGCCTCCCCCACCAAATTTGAGAACATGGACATTATACACCTTTGAAAGGTGATAGGAGCATTACATAATCCAAATGGCATCCTTCTAAAAGCAAAGGTGCCATAAGGACCTGTAAAATCAGTTTTCTCCTGGTCCTCTAGGGCTATGACAATTTGATTATAACCAAAATATCCAACAAGAAAACAGAAATAGGGGTGTCCAGCCAACCTGTCTAGCATTTGATCAATAAAGGGCAAAGGATAGTGATCATTTCTGGTTGTTGTGTTCAATTTTCTATAATCAATGCACACTCTCCATCATGTCACAGTTCTTATCGAATAAGTTCATTATTCTCACTTTTAAACACCGTGAATCCAATTCCTTCTTGGGAACCATGAACTCGGGCTCACCCAAGGGTTGTTTGAGATTGCATAGATAAATCCTGCATTCAACCATTTCAAGACCTCTTTTCTGACAACTTCTTTCATCACTGGGTTCAGTCTTCTCTGATGTTCAATTGATGTTTTTACATTCTCCTCCAGCAGGATTTTATGCATGCAAATTGAAGGACTGATCCCCTTCAAGTCTTTGACTGACCAAGTTATGGCTTCTTTATATTTCCTAAGAATTTTGATAAGTTTCTGTTCATTTTCTTTTGTCAAGTCAATTGCTTGACATGTGCTATGCCTTAGCTCCTAAGAAGGCATATTTAAAGTCTTTGACTTAATTCCTTTAGACTTAACCCTTCAAACTCTTTGCTACTTCTTGCCCATTTTCTTTACTACTGCTTGACTGTTTTACACTGATTTCTTTTAGACTGAGTACTGTTTCTTTAAATTCAAGACTAGAATTCAGATATTCAACATCAAGAGCCTCAATATACTAGAAATTCATCCCATTCTAAATTTTACAATCATAGATCAGTTTAGGACTAATGGGAACTACTTGTTCTACATTCTTACATTCAACATTGTCAAAATTAGGGTTGTTAAACCTAATTCAGATTGAAGTGTACTTTTCTGTCCCCACTCTAAGAGTGAGTTGTCATTTCTTCACATCTATCAAGGCTGCTCCTGTGGCAAGGAATGACCTTCCCAATAGCAGTGGAATCTGTTTGTCTTCCTCCATATCAATTACCACAAAATCCACAGGGAAAATAAACTTCCCTACCTTGATTGGTACATCTTCAAGTATCCCCTTTGGCTGAGCCATAGTTTTGTCTACCATTTGAAGTGTCACAATTGTAGGAGTAAGCTCCCCCAAACTCACTCTCTTCACAACAGATAGTGGCATCAAGTTAATCCTAGCTCCAAAGTCACACAATGCTCTTCCAAATTCAAAATTTCCTATGGTGCAGGGAATGGTGAAGCTGCTTGATCCTGCATCTTCACTGGAAAATTCTTCGATCACAACACCGCAAGCGGATTTATGTGCTCACCACTCCTTCTTCACTGCTTCCTTCTTGCTCAGAATATCTTCATAAACTTGGCATAATGAGGCATTTGAGCCAATGACTCAGCAAAAGGAATATTCACCTCTATTTTCTTGAACATGTTCAAGAATTTAGAGAATTGATCACCCATCCTTGATTTCTACAACCTCTGAGGAATGGTACTTGAGGTAAATAGACTTTAACCTCCTCTTTCTTTTGTAGTTTTCGTTCCTCATTTGGCTACTCTTGCTGCACCATAAATTCTCTTCTATCTTCAGTCAACTCTGAACTATTATGCTCACTTCCTTTTCCACCTTTTTCTTTCTCTTTCTTCTCAGTTTTTTCATTTTCTTCTTCCTTTCTCTTCTGAAGTTCTCTGCCACTCCTCATATTAATTGCCATACAGTCCTTGGGATTCTTCTTTGTATCACTTGGGAAGGAATCCCTAGACTGATTTTGCATTGATAGGGTCAGTTGCCCCACCTAAGACTCCAAATTCTTGAGAGATGCATTCGTATTGGCTTGAAACAAAGTTGTGTTTACCTGGAATGTTGCTAGCTTAGCAAACTTCTGTTCATGAATGTCCAAGAAGCCTGTCTCTCCCATGGCTCAAAAGATCTGCTCCTCAAAAGACTGGGACCTTCTTTGGCCCTGGTTCTCAGCTCTTTGGCTGCTACCCTTGGAAACCTTGTGGAGCATACTGTTGATGATAATTCTGCACTGGTCTTGGACCATGCTACACTCCACTTCCTTAGGAAAAATTCTCATGGTTTCTTAATGCGGGTGTGTAGTGGGTTGGAAGGTTGTTGTTAGGCTTGAAATTGTTGTAGGGTGATCCGGAATCAACAATATTTGTATCCTAAATTCCTCCTACTGCCGTAGTCAAGCTACTGCAGTATAACGGTTCTAGGGTCGAACACAGGGATGGGTTTTATTCGTACAAATGATTTACAGTGAGGTTCAAAAATTTGGATTTTCAGGTTTGGTTAAAAACAGTGAGATTTTGGGGTTTAAAACTGAAAATAAAAACAAGTTAAAATGTAAAATAGAACTCCTTGAAGTGTTAGGTCACTGGGGTTGAGTTCTACAGGTCACTGAGAGGTCCTCGGGGTATTTCGCGGTGAGGATTTACATATAGTCATCTCTCGACCTGATCTTTCATTTAGCTATAAACCTAACCCAAAATAATTATCCTTTTGAAAGATGGTGTTTACCGGAAAGAAACAGTTGGTCACTGACAAAGGAACAACAATTTTTCCCTAACTCACTTTACAATGATTAACAGAGGGTAAACTAATGAATCTCAAAGTGGATCTAGCACAAGCATCCACCTAACCCTAAAAGATTACCAAATAAAGGTCATCTCGCGAATCTGGGGGATTTAAACCTGTGAGTTCAAAGGAAACACAAACTACTGCATACCGCGTGAAAAACAAAGGGGGAACCTCCAAAGAAATTTTCCGTCTAAGGAGGAGGGTTTAGTTGACTCATCTCCGAGTTGTCATCCTCTGAGAGGGTGTTCGCGTTTTAAAATAGAAAAAAAGGGAAAGAAAATGAAACAGAAGAAGGGAAAGGGAGAGCTGAAAGCTCAAAATCTCTATTGCGACTTGATTGATATTTAAAACCCTCGACTCTAGCTTATATAGTAAAAGAGCAAGGGAAATTACAAACAAACCAAAACAAACGTTATTACAAGGGTAGAAAGGAAAAACCAAAACTGAGTTGTTCAACACAAAACAGAGCGTAAATTCTGGCTATGACCATATTTTCGCTATGATATAATTTGCTATGATAGCGAAATTTCGCCATCATAGCGGAAGCAGGGTCATAGCCGAAATTTTCTTCGCTATGATCGCAATTTCACCATGATTGCAAATTTTCGCTATCACGCGAAAATTTCGCCATGCCATAGCGAAATCTGCAAATTTTCTTCCCGCATCTCCAACCCGTCCGCATCCTCCATCTTTCATTTCTTCTATTTTTTGCTCTTCTTTCCTCTTGGTCTCTGATTTACGATGTTGAGTTTGACTCAAATTTTTCATGTTTTGATCGACTCAACAATTTTGGCATGATTAGCTCGCAAAAACTGCAAAATTTTCCACAAAATGCGATCAATAGAATAACAGGGACCTTAATGTGCAAATCATGTTAATTAGAATTATTAGTACACAAAAAGCACTCAAAACCTATAATAAATAGGGTTTAAAATAGCACTTTGGGCACTAACTTCATCCAACTTGGCCTCTATAGTACCATCCCCGTTTCAAATTCTATCATACCTCCTCCTCTTATTTCATAAGTTACCCTAAGTCTCAATTGGAGCTTTGTAGTTGATCTTGGCCAAATCCTCAATGAGATGGTTAGCCTCTTCAGCACTCTTCCTCTTGAATGCTCCACAGTAGGCTGCATCTATGATTCCCTTTGAAGAGTAATTCATTGCATGATAGAAAATGTCTATTTGGGTGATTTGATCAATCCTATGCATTCGACATCTCTTCAGTAATTTCTTGTACCTCTCCCAAGCATTGTAGAGGCTCTCTTCTTCTCCTTGCTTGAATGCTATAATCTCTTTTCTTCTCTTTGAGGTGAGGGCTGGTGGGAAAAACCTCTCCATAAAAGCTTCAACCAACTCCTCCCAGTTGTCAACTGATTCATATGGCAGTGATTCAAACCAACTAGCAGCAATCTCTTAAGGAGAAAGGGAATAATTGTAGCTTGATAACATTTGGATTAACCCCATTTAGTTTGATAGTGTTTGCCATCCTCAAAAACCTCCCTAGGTGCTCATTGGGATCCTCACTGGGATGCCTTAGAAAATTAATGCTATGCACTACGGTGACTGAAAGGTGCTTCAACTCAAAGTTATTTCCACGGTGGTCGCTGACAATTGAGTAGTCATTTCTGATGACTGGCTTCCAAAAGTCTTCCATGGTCCTCTGTCTGTGAGGCCTTTCTGTTGTTGCCTCTACTTGTATATGTTGATCAGTTCCTTCTTGCTCTGCCATAGCTATTGATTTAGCAACTCTCACTTTCTTCAAATTTTTCAGTGTCCTTTCTAACTCAATATCCAGTGGCAACAGTTTTGCTTATAGTCTGCAGGTGATAACTTTTGAAAATGGAAAATACACTAAGATCAAGTGAGATCAATAGATGATATAATTATATTATGATATGTTCTCATAAAGATCAAGAGCTGCTAGCTATCGTAGTTAAAACTATTTTTTAATGTTTTAAAAATATAAAAGAAAAACCAAACTAGCAATTTTCTTTTCGTAAGGATATCGACTTAAACTTTACTTCATTTCAATCCCCGACAACGGTACCATCAACTTGGTTGACTGATTTTTAACATAGACCAAACACGACATATTCTTAACACTTCCACTAGAGATTATTCAATCCCCAGCAATTATGCCAAAAAATTGATTAAAACTCAATATATATATATATATATATATATATATATATATATATATATAATCTCTTCTCATTGCAAGTAACAATTTTCAATTAAAATTAGTTTTGGTCTAAATCAATCGCAAGTAATAAGTGGATTTTTAAGTCCAAATATCATTCTACGATGATTGGATTAGAAATTTTAAAGATTAACTACTCTCACTACTTAGGATAATCACTATTTGAACCTCCATGTTACAGGATAGATTTACCTTTCTTAAGTAAAATGAGTCAAAGAAATAAAATAAAAAATTCTAAAATACATGATCAGAGAGTTCATTGGACTGAAATAACATTGGGAAAGAAAACAGTGTTGTGACCATCACTTTGCAAGTTTCCAAATAAAATATAAAGTATGAGACATGAACATTAGAATCGGGTTCAAGAGCAAATTAGTGTAGCAATGGATTTCTTCATAACACCACACATTTTACCTAACTTACCACACTTTTATCTCTAGACAATGGTCCAAGAGCTACTTTATAGGAATTGATCCTCCTAAGATCTTGTGAAAACCTCGTAAAGTGAAATGATAGACTACCTGCTACAACCAAAGGTAAGCATGGAAATTTCTCTAGATCTCGGATGACGACACGGACCACACCATTGAGTTCTTCTCACGAAATCTAGGTACACAGTCGAATTTCATTGAATTCTGAAACAGTCGGAATGTCAAGTATTTCAAGGCAAAATGAGCAAACAACATGGCAACACATGGCATGAAGGTATATGCCGTGTGGCGAAAATACATAGAGACACTTGGCACATGAAGGCCAAGTGTCAAGGGGTAATCACGCATGAGAGGATAGTGGTGGACAAGTTGGCTTAGGTGACACATGGTATGGAAAATGCTAGGTGTCAAGTGGATTGCATGAGGTGTTATACACCACGACCAAATCAGTTCGATGGGGATAGAAGAAAAAAAAAAGGAGAGAAGAGAGGAAAAGGGGAAAGAGGAAGAAAAGAAGAAAAGAAAATGGAGGAGGAACCACACGCTACGCTTCCGTTTCGAAGGAAAATTCTTCTCAACAAGGAGGCAAGTTTGCCTGCCACTCAAAGAGGTATGGTTCTTCCTACCGGGTTATTGTTTGTCTAAGGGCCATTCAATGGCTAAAGGTGGGGCTGGTTCAAAAACAGTTTTGATCAAATTGTTGATGATTTAAGGACTGGTGTGTGGGTCTTTTTTATTCCCAAAACTGCAGTTCTGGAACAAGTTATGGTTGTTGGAAAATATGGGAATTCAGTGTGTTATAAACTTGATCAGGGGGTTGTCCAATGTGTTTTGATATCGGAGGGTTGTCCAATGTGTTTTGACGTTGGAGGGTTGTCCAATGTGTTTTGACATCGGAGGGTTGTCCAATGGGTTTTAATATCGGAGGGTTGTCCCTTGAACTTGATCGAAGGGTTGTCCAACGTACTTGATCGAAAGTTTGTCCAATTAACTTATCGGAGGGTTATCCAATGGAATGATTTATAAAAAAAATATTTTGCTTTGACAAATAGTTTTCATACATGGCATTGAACGTGCACTTAGCGGGAGTAGTCTCAGAGGGAGATTTTCTACTGTGTATTGCTTACCTTGCTGTGGGAAAAATATTTTCGTGTGTTGAGGTACACGGAGATGCAAAAACAGATCCAAGATCTTAGGCCGACATGGCTTTAGTGTTTTGTAAAATTATGCGTAAAACCCAGCTTCGGTACTCGTAAGAGAAAAAAATGTAATTAAACACATTTTGCATGTTTAATACAGTTTGGCAAGGTTTTCCCAGGTGTCATGTTGCCTTTGTAATAAAAAGGTTAATGTATATCAAATTTAGTGTGTTTAAAAAAAGGGGGGGAGGGGGTTGGAGATGCAGAAAAGGCTTAAAAAGAGGCTATTGCATGTTTGGGTAGCGACAGGAGATTCCTTGTCATGACAGAGTGCGGGAAATACCAAGACAAGCTACTGCTGGTTTTGGGTCGCCAAAGTTTTTTTTAGAATTTGTGTTATGACAGAATTTTGTGTTAATGATACGGTTCTCCTCGATTGAAGCAATAAGAGCTGTCGCAACATGGCTTTCTTTGTTACGACAGGGGTTCTAGTTCTCTATTGTGATGATGTCGCGACATAGATTTTCTTGTCGCAACCGAGACGGACAAGGCAAGAGGTTAGACGTCGCGATAAAGGTTGGCCTTGGGCAAGGAATTTCATGTCTCGAAAGCGTTTGGCCAAGACAACAGGGTTTCATGTCGAGGAAAAGTATTTTTTATCGCGATAGGGTGTGGAAAAGACCAAGGGGGCCTTGTGTTGCGACAAATCAAATCCAGACGTGATGAGAGCCTGGGTCAAGTTAGGAGTTTTCTTGTCGCAATAGAATGTTTTTTTGTCGCGATAGAGTTGGCAATAGGCGAGAGGCTTTATGTCACGAAATAAACTTTTATGTCGTGACAGAGTGTGGCCAAGTAGAGAGATTTTGTGTTGCGACAGGAAATATCATGTTGCAACCTGGTTGGCCTAGCTAGGAAAGTTTTTTGTCGCGACGGAGTATTTTTATGTCATGACAGAGTAGGCTAAGACAAAGAGAAATTATGTCGCGATAGAGCAATTTTATGTCGTGACAGAGTTGGCCAGGGTAGAAAGAATTTCTGTAGCGACAAAGGACTTCATTGTCGCGATAGAGCTGGCCACGACAGAAAGCTCTGCCGCACACTATAGAGCTGGGCACGCATGACATTGTGGCGCTATGTTGCGTCGCGACCAAGGAGGCCATGCACGCGCGACAGGTCTTAGGTGCTCATGACAAAGGTGCGCGCGACAAAGGAATTTTGTCGCCACAGAGAATTCTCTGTCGCGACAAACTTGGACAGTGACGGAAAAAAAAAAAAACCCCCGGAAATTGAGGCGTTATAGCTTGGTATCAGAGCCTAGATTTATAAATACCTAGAACTGGATATTTGATACTAGCAATATAGCTAAGTGTCGGGAAAGTAGGTACTTGATTACCTAAGGCTTAAAGGGCACGGGTTTAGAACATGCATTCATTGTGCATTTTGATGAATTATTTCATGCTATTATCGAATAATATTGTGTGAATTATATACTTGGTAAATGGTATATAGGAAATTTTGAACACTAGGGTTAGGAAACATAACCTTAGGGGTTTGCAAAGTAAATGAATAGGTAAATTCAGGATTTGAGAATTTTTAGCTGTTGGCATATGCACTGCTAGTTATTTCAATTTTTTCTATTTGACATGTGTAGATGACAAGTCGAGGAAGAAGACGCAGGGGTCGCCGGTGAGGCAAACCACCTGTGTTTGATCAGTAGGCCTTCGTAGAGGCTATGGGTGCCAGCTACTGCCATTGCATAGGCTAGTATAGCTGGGGGTCAGGGAGGACCGAATAACCTCTAAAGGTTTATGGCATATCATCCTCCAACATTCAGGGGAGGAGGGGATCTGATGGTAGCCGACCATTGGTCTGAGTAGGCAAAGGGTTTCGAGGCTATGGAGATCACCTTCGATAATTACGAAGATCAGGTTAGCCGTATTTCATTTAGGAGGGTGAATCCTAGGTTTGGTGGGATTAAAGAAGTCCTAAGGGATGTGGGAGACGGTGGATGGGGAGAGTTCGGTGAGCTCTTCATGAATAAGTTTTTCCCCGCATTGGCTAGGGTTATCCAAAAGCTCGGGAGTTCTAGAGTTGAAACAGTGGAAATATGACAAGCATCTGCGGCTAAGTTCACAAAGTTAGCACATTTCGAGAATGATTATGTGGCCACAGACATGGCCAAGGTGAGAAAATTTGAGGATGGTCTGAAGTTATCCATCCGGGGAAAGATTATGGGATTCCTCCTGCAAGGCATGGACTCTATGGTCAGGATAACTATGGCTATAGAGAAAGAGATAGACGATGCACGGAGCATCCGAGATATAAGTGCTAGTGATAGGAGGAAGGAGGGTTAACCTTCTTCTAGTTCGAGAAAGAAGCAGAAGACTTATATTCCACGAGTATTTCAAGCGACAGGCCATATCGTGTGCTTATGACTTATCCGCACAAGGCAAGATGACATGCTACCCTTGCCATCAACCTGGGCACATGAGACGGGATTGTCCAGGTAGATCCTGTGGCTATGAACACCCCAATCTCGCCATCGCGGGACGGCATGCATACGATGTTCTTCCTTACCCCAAAGACGGCCATGGGAACATGTATCAATTTCGTGGTGGCGGAACAAAGCACCCACCGTACTACATACTGTGCCAAAGAGGTCGTTATTGGTCGAGGTTGGGACATGGCTCACAGTCAGACTTCAGACTCAGGGGCGGTCTACGCCGCTACACCATAGTCCGAGATGGCAAATCGTCGGTTATATTAAGGTATGTTTTACCTCGCGCCCTATCGCAAGAGTATTGTTTGATTCTGGTGCGTCTCATTCATTTATTGCTGCATCTTGTGTAAATGTTTTGGGTCTAAAGGTTGAATCCTTGAAAAAACCATTACATGTGAGTTCTCCCCTAGGGACTAAGGTGGGGATTGATAAGATATGTCGAGATTATGAGTTAGAGATCTCAGGGATTCTACTCACTACTTTAATTCTTCTAAGTTATGGACATATCGTACTTGATGTCGCTTCTGGCATGGATTGGTTGATGGCACACCGAGTCGCCATGATTGTGATCTATAGTGATTTCATCGCTTACACACAGGATGATTTGTGTTATATTTAAGGGATAAGCATGGCGTTTACCTCGGGTCGTGGTACGACTTGCCGCACCTGACAGATGAGGTTACCGGTAAGCCTTACCTTGGAATATGAGGAGAGGCTGGATCTCGAGTCCACCTCGTGTAGCTTACAGTATGAGAGAATGTTTTTCCGGATGAGCTATCGGGATTACCTCCATAGAGGGATGTAGACTTCACGATCGAGTTACACCTTGGTACATCGCCCATTTCTATGACTCCGCATAGGATGGCGCCACCTCGAGCTGCGTGAACTCAAGGTCCATACTGTGGAGTTGACAAAGGTTTTATTAGACCAAGCACTTTTCACCATGGGGCGCCCGAACGTTTGCAAAAAGAAGGATAAGACCTTCGACCGTAGCTGCCATCGACAGCTGAATGTGGTTACGCCACACCCAGATCCCTAATGAGGATTGATGATCTATTTGATCAGTTGAGAGGGGCACAAGTCTACTCCAAGATAGACTCTTTACTGTTATCATCGCTTGAGGGTTACGAGGCATATTATCCTGAAGACGCATGACGCAGTGATGGGCATTTCAAGTTCATAACATGCCTTTCGGGATTGACGAATGCCCAATGCATTCATGGATCTCTATGTTCCCAATGATATCTAGCGGATCTTATGCATAAGGTATTCCAACCCTATTTGGATCAGTTCGTTGTGGTCTTTGTTGACGACATCTTGATCTACTCCCAGTCAGAGAATGAGCATGAGGATCATTTGAGGATTGTTCTCCAGGCCCTCAGAGACCATCAGTTGTATGCCAAGTTCATCAAATGTGAATTTTGGCTTGCTGAGGTGAAATTATTGGGACACGTCATGTCGGCTCTAGGTGTGTCAATAGACCCTGAGAAGGTTGAGGCGGTTATGAGTTGGGAGAGGCCGAAGTCAGTCTTTGAGATACGTAGTTTCGGGACTAGCAAGGTATTACAGGCGGTTTATTTAGGATTTCTCCCGGTTAGTAACACCTATGACAAGATTGACCTAGAAGGAGGATAAATTCGAGTGGAATGACCTATGTGAGAAGGCATTCTAAGAATTGAAAAGGAGGCTTACTACAGCTCCTATTCTGATAGTCTTGGAATGGGGACAGAGGTACACAATGTATTATGATTTTTCTAAGGACGAACTGGGATGTGTCTTGATGCAGTTCGGGAGGGTTGTGGCTTATGGTTTTAGACAACTAAAGAATCATGAGCAGAATTACCCTACACATGATATGGAGTTGGCAGCCATTGTCTTTGTCTTAAAGATTTGGTGCCACTATCTGTATAGTGAGTAGTTTAAAGTGTTTTCAGACCACAAGAGTCTGAAGTATATCTTTACACAGCGAGACCTCAACATGAGGCAACACAGATGGATGAAGTATTTTGAGGATTATGACTTCACTTTGCACTACCATCCTGGTAAGGCAAATGTGGTGGCTGATGCACCTACCGAAAGTCACGTGGAGTACCGCTAGTATAGTTTCCCTGAGTGGCGTATGTCGGTAGTGTGATGCTCGATCAATGCGATAATGACCAAGCCTGCGTTTGGGTTTGAGCGCCGCTTCCCTACTCCGAAAGCAAAGTGATCGAAGTCCCGTGGATGGGATGCAGAGTTGGTGTCCATCAGGGACAAGGTACAGTCAGGTACAGGTGATAAGGGCTGGGCCATTCACACAGAGGGCAGTCTTCTAAGATAAGGAACTGGTCATAGCTCCTCTAGTTTCGATCGATTGAGAGAGGAGATCCTTAGGAGCTCCAATCGCTTCAATTTTTTTGCATCTGTGGCACGGCGATGTACCGTGATCTTCACGCTAGTATTACTGAGCAGATGAAGCGACATTTGAGATTTTGTTCACGATGTCTCACGGGTCACAGGTAAAAGCTCGAGCATCAAAGGCCAGCGGTGTCTACTCCACCATCGGAAGAGCTGCGGAAGGGGAGCATGTCACGTTAGACTTCTCAGGACCCACTTGCACCGCGACAATCGTGGGAGGTATGGGATGCAAGAGGGTGATAGCGGACCTGGCCACTAAGTCGGCACATTTAGCAAAGGCTAATGACCTTCACACTGGAGGAATTTTGCAGGTTATATATATTGATCGTCTACTACATGGAGTACCAAAGGTTCATAGTATCAAAATAGACCTGTGTTTACGATAGCCTAAAAGGCCATAGGACAAATGATGAGACGAGCACCTCTTTCATCCACAAACAGATGGTCAGTTGGAGAGGACCATACAGGTTTTAGAGGACATGCTACGAGCTCGTGTCCTAGATCTTAAGGGTAGCTGGGAGGAGCACTTACCCTTAGTGGAATTCGCCCATAACAACAATTATCAAGCGAGTATACAGATGACACCCTATGAGGCTTTATATGGGAGGCCATGTCGATCTCCGATTTGTTGAACATAGGTGGGACAGAGATCCACCACGGGTCCGAATTTCATTAGAGACACCTCTAGAAGGTGAACCGATACTTTGAAGATTCTTCACAAAGGATGATGGATTGTTACTGGCTTAATACAATTAATCTTCTGGGAGTTTGAGGCTAGTGATCACATCTTCTCAAGGTGATACCTAAGAGGGGAGTAATGCCTGCAATGGGAAAGCTTATCACGAGGTTTATCGGGGCCCTTCGAGTACTCGAGAGGGTGGGTGCTATTGGCATCTAAGTATCATCTGTCGCCAGTTTATCAGGCCCATGAGGTATTCCATGTCTTCATACTTTGAAGTACACTGCATCGTGACTCATGTAGTGGATTGAACGCTTGTTGTCACAAGATAGAACCTTCGAGGAGGATCTGTATGCATTTGAGATAATCGAGATCGTGTCTTATGACATAAGACTACGAGGCTAGTGAAGGTGTTGTGGCAGCATCGAGGAGTAGAGGAGGCAACATGGGAACGTAAGGACACTATGCATACCAGATATCCCTTTCTATTTGGGGACGAAGGTACGTGATCTAGTCATTGAATGTTAAATGACTGTTACATATGCATGTGATTGTATGTCTATGTGTGTGAGTGAATTTCAAGACGAAATTCTTTTAAGGGGGGAAGAATGTGAAAACCCGGGTAAAGTGAAACGATAGACTACCGTTACAATATAGGTTGCAAGCATGGAAATTTCTCTAGATCTCGGATGACGACAAGGACCACAACTGAGTTAGTCTCACGAAATCTAGGTACACACTCGAATTGGTGAATTCCGAAACAATCAGAATTTCACGTATTTCGAGGAAAAATAAGAAAACAATACACACATGCATGAATAAGACATGTCGTGGTGAAATACATAGAGACACTTGGCACATGAAGGCCAAGTGTCAAGGGGTAATCACACATGAGAGGATAGTGGTGGACAAGTTGGCTTGGGTGACACATGGTATGGAAAATGCTAGGTGTCAAGTGGATTGCATGAGTTGTTATACACCGAGACCAAATCAGTTCGATGGGGATAGAAGATAAAAAAAGGAAAGAAGAGAGGAAAAAGGGAAAGAGGAAGAAAAGAAGAAAAGAAAAGGGAGGAGGAACCTGCAACAAAGGCGCTTCGTTAAGCCGAATCCAGAAAATTCTTCGAACAAGGAGGAAGTTTGCCTACGCCAAAGAGGCAAGGGTTCTCATACTCCTAAGTTATTGTTTGTCTAAGGGCCATTCAATGGCTAACGGTGGGGCTGGTTCAAAAATAGTTTTGATCAAACTGTTGATGATTTAAGGACCGGTGTGTGGGTCTTTTTTTGTTCCTAGAACTCCAGTTCTAGAACAAGTTATGGTTGCTGGAAAATATGGGAATTCGGTGTGTTTTGAACTTGATCGGAGGGTTGTCTAGTGTATTTTGATATCGGAGGGTTATCCAATGTGTTTTGATATCGAGGTTGTCCAATGGGTTTTAATATCAGAGGGTTGTCTAATGGAATGATTTATAAACCAAAAATATTTTGTTTTGACAAACAGTAGCCATACATGGCATTGCATGCACTTAGGGTCGAGAGCATAGCCTCTCAGAGATTTTCTATCGGGCATTGCTCACCCCATCGTTGGAAAATATTTTCAGGTATTGGAGGTACACCGGGAGATGAAACACATCCAAGATCTTAGGCCCAAATTATGGCTTTACTGCGTTTTTGTAAAATTCTAGGCTAAAAACCCAGTTTCTGGTAATGTAAGAGAAAAAAAAAATTGTAATTAAACACATTTTACATGTTTAATACAGTTTGGCAAGGTTTTCCCAGGTGTCATGTTGTCTTTGTAGTAAAAAGGTTATTGTATATTGAATTTAGTGTGTTTAAAAAAAAAAAGGGGTTAGAGATGCAGGAAAGGCCTAAAAAGAGGCTACTGCATGTTTAGGTCGCAACAAGGGATTCATGGTCATGAAAGAGTGCATGAAATGCGCACATGCTACCGCTGGGTTTTCAGTCACTTGCAGGATTCCCGGTCACGATGCATTTTTTGGTCTCCGTGTTACACAGAATTTTGTGTCACGACATGGTTCTCTGATTTGAAGCAATAGGAGCTGTAGCAACATGGCTTTCTTTGTTACGATAGGGGTTCTAGTTCTTCACATGACGATGTCGCTGAGCAGATTTTCTGTCACGACTAAGACGCCAAGGCAAGATGTTAGACGTCACGACAGAGGTTGGCCTTGGGCAAGGAATTTCATGTCGCGATAGAGTAATTATGTCGCGACAGCGTTTGGCCAAGACAACAAGGTTTCATGTCGAGACAAAGTATTTTCTGTCACGACAGGGTGTGGCCAAGACCAAGGGGGCCTTGTGTCATACAAATCAATTAGCCAGGATGTGATTTTTGGTCGTGCCGAGTTTTGTCGGATAGAATGTTTTTCTGTCGCGATAGAGTTGATAATGGGGGAGAAACTTTATGTCGCGACAGAAACTTTTATGTCGTGACAGAGTGTGGCCAAATGGAGAGATTTTTGCCATGACAGAAATATCGCGACCGTCACAGCCGAAGATCTTTCTCCGCCGACAAAGTATTTTTATGTCGCCGGCAGTCGCAAGGCAAGGAGAAATTATGTCGCGACGCAGCAATTTTAAGGTCGCGGACAAAGTCACAGTGGTAGAGAGAATTTCTGGTCGCTGACAGAGGACTTCATCATTATGACGTAGATGGCCACGATGTAAAGCTCACACACATGATAAAGCCGGGGAGCAACATAGTGTGGCTGCCGCGGCTCGCGCCGCGACCAAGGAGGCCATGCGCGCGTGATAGGTCTTGGGCGTATGATGTGAGGCGCGTGAGTGACGGGAGAATTTGTCACAACAGAGAATCCTTTGTCGTGACAAACTTAGACAGTGACAGAAAAAAAAAAACCCTCAAAAATTGGGGCTTTACAAATTTGACTGTTTTTCCTTCTCAGTACTTCACAATCATCTCTTAGGATTGGAAATTGCTTGCCCCTATAGACATGATAATGTGAGCCCTCTCTAAAATAATTAGTACCTTAGCCATCAATTAGACAAGTTATCTCTCTCCTCTTGATTAGAATCTCAACTAACATAGGGTTGAGATTATTCCTCTCAATTGAGGTGAAACCTCTTAGAATTAAATTGCTAGGTCAGTAGGTGGATCATATGCCTCGGGAACACACCCCTATTGTCACCTAGGAGGAAACCTTGAAGTCAGAGGTTAGATAATCACCAGTGATGTACCAGAGTGATCTAAAGAGTGCAATAGTTCAAATAATATTAATGTAATTTACCCCAAGTGATCAAGCCATTTGCGTAGTCCATCTCTGTGTCACTTAGAGGGATTCATGGAATTAAGAGCAATGATACAAATCTTTCTGGGTACTAAACACTGATATTCAAAACAACTTTAATAGGAGAATACCAAGCAAATCACTCCAATTTTCTTACCTAAAACAACATTAAAATATTACAAACAATAATCCCAACAACATATTCTTCCTAGAGGGAGCTTAGCCTTTCAAATCTTGATCACAAATGACAATGACTAGTTGATCAAATAAATTCATTGAAATTGTAATCAAAATTGAAGAAAAATGAATTCCAAAAAAATTCTCATATTCCATTGAAGTTCAGATAGAAATAGAAGCTTGAATTACATTCATCAAGCTCGGAATCCCAGTTCAGATGACTACTCTAATCTAAAGCAAGAAAACTAAATCCGAAAACAAACTAAAAATAAAAGAAAATTAAAAAGAAAAATATATATACAATGAGACTCTAGCTCTTCCAAAAAGCTCAAAAACTTGATGAAAAGCGGTTGGGAGCTCCACACTACTCCCCAGGAGTTTCTATTTATAGCTCAGTCTTCGAGTCCCAAAATGAGATGAAATTTCGCCTACGATGTCGCGGATGATGTCACACATTGAATTTGTCAATGTCGTGGGTCGAATATGATGTTGTGACATTGAAAGTGTATTGGGCAATTCTAAATTTTCGGTGATCAGTTAATGTCGTGATGATGTCGCGACATCGAAATGCAATACGATCAACTCGATGTCGCTTACACATCAAGTCGTGTCAGGACATTGCTGATGTCGCGACACCGAAAGGCTGATGTCATGACATTGCTCTTGAATATTGAGGTTACTTTATGATGTTGCGACACTGCTTTTTAGCTCTACTCACTCTAGTTGATGTCACCACATTGAGTAGATGTCGCGACATTGAAACAATTCTTTGTTATGATGTCACGATTACACCGCTTGATGTCGCGATATCACGACCGATGTTCTCGCCTCGCCACAAAATCTTGCCTTGGATGTCGCGGACATTCTTGTAAGTTATTTGTTGATGTCGCGACTTTCTTCGCATGATGCTCTTCAACATCGAGGCTTTATCTTGATTTCATGGGAATGTCGCGACATTGCGTTCCTCTGCTCTTCTTTGTCTAAGCCATTTCATGCATTGCTCTTCTAGTGTCATGTCATTGAGTTTTGATGTCTTGAGAGATGTCGTAGCCTATATCATGACAATGTCGCGACATTGTTCTTCTGCTCTACCTGTTTCAACCGATGTTGTGGCAATGTCGCGACATTAAAGTACTAGTCCGAACTTCACGATGCGTCGCAACATTTCTCTTTGGTGTCAGCGATATCAAGAATCTCCGACCTATCTATTTCCACCTATGTCGCAGCGATGTCGCGACATCGGTGTAACTGGCATGACACTCTCTGTACGATGTCACGACATTGTTGTTCTAGTGTCGCGAAGACACGCTTTGCTTCCCATTTTGCTATTTTTTTGCTTTCTTTTCTTCAAATTTAAACTTAAATTTGGGTAAAAATTCCATAATCTTACATTAAATTGGACTTTTAAGCCTGAAAGATTCTTGAAAAATTGGCTTAAAAATAGATGAGTTTAAGACTCATCAGCTATATAACTCTTCATTTAGGTACCCATTTAAGAAGGCACTCTTTACGTCCATTTGATAGAGCTTGAACCTTAGTGTGCACGCAAAGGCCATTAGCAATCTTCTGGACTCTAAACGAGCTACTAGGGCAAACATCTCGTCAAAGTCTAGCCCTTCTACCTGAGTGTAGCCTTATGTAACTAGACGAGCTTTGTTTCTGGTGGTGTTCTCATTCTCATCTGTCTTATTCTTGAATCACTTGGTCCTAATTACATTCATATGATGAGGTATAGTCTTAGTAACAAGTCCTAAACTTCATTATGTCCGAATTGTGATAGTTCCTCCTACATGACATTAATCCAAAACTCATCATTTAGTTCCTCTTTGTAATTTTTTTAGGCTTAATGGTTGAGGTGTAGTAGGTAAGATCAGTCATCTCTCTATAGTTTATTTTGGGAACTCCTCGAGTCTAAATACTTCATTCTAGATCTCCTATGATGTCAAAGGCAGGATGATTCTTTCGGAGCTTTTTAGAGGGCTCACGAGCTTGACTGATTGTTTGTCGAGCAGTGTCTTATTCATCCAGACGTTGATATGTTCTTGCCATCTTCTAGACATTCTCTATGACAAGGTGACCACTCTGTGTGTAGTCTAAAATGTTCTTGAGGTTGTGTGCCTATCTCGCAATCTGAGGTCACATCCTTGGGAATGTTGAGGTTATTACCTTATTCAGAGGGAGAACACGTAGGAGGGTCTTCTGGTATGGAATATCTCGTTAGAGGGAGGTAATCATCAACTTTTACATTGATTGATTTCATAATTGTTATGGTTCTCCTATTGTAGACCTTGTAGGCATGGCTGTTTGAGAAGTACCCCATAAAGACTCCTTTGTCACTCTTAGCATTGAATTTGCCTCTTGGTTCCCTGTCATTCAAAATGTAGCAGGGAATACCAAATTCATGAAAGTGTTTCGGATTTGGTTTTTTACCTTTCCAGATCTCATATGGAGTCTTGTGAGTTCTAGGTCGTAGATAGACTCAATTTGAGATATATTATGCCATATTCGCTGTCACTGCCCAGAATTTAGTTAGGACATTCCTAGCTTTTAGCATGTCCTGAGCCATCTCTTGGAGTGGGGTCATGTTTTTTTCTTTCAACTACTCCATTTTGTTGTGGAGTTTTAGGTGTTGAAGACTCATGTTATATGCCATTCTTGCTACAAAAATTTATGAACAATGAATTCTCAAACTCCTTGCCATGATCACTCCTAATCCTAGTGATCTTTAGGAGTCTATGGTTGTGTTCCTTGGCAAGTTTTAACCCTAGTTCTTCAAAAGCTTCAAATGCTTTTGATTTGTCCCTCAGAAAGTTCGTCCAAGAGAATCTTGAGAAGTCATCAACACACACCTATAAATGTACCTTTTTCCAGTGATGCTTCCCACCTACATAGGTCCATCATATCCATGTGGACCAATTCAAAGACTCTGTGATGCAGAGGCCACCAGTGACTCTATGTGGGACGTTATGGTTTGTTTTTCAAGTTGGCAAGGTCTAAACATCTTATCAGGCCCATTCTTAGGAACTCCTTTAATGGATTTTGCAGCGACAATGTCTTTGAGGATGTTGTGGTTGATATGTCCCAACCATTTGTGTTAAAGACTAAGTTCGTTATGTATAGTATTTAGGCGTGTTCGATCGCCATCTCAGGTCCCACTTCCTTCCATGACGCTGGCAGGATTTTGATCAAGAACAATGCTCATATATTTTGTAAATTTTATGAAATGATCTTGGTCATATAGTTAACTAATGCTGATCAAGTTGGATTTAAGTCCTTCAACAAGTAGGACATCTCTTAGTTTCAGCATTCTTACATTCATAGATCTTAACCCTAGAACACTTCCTTCGGCATCACCGTCCCCAAAAGTTACACAATCCAAACTGGATGGTAAAACGCACAGACAATCATTTCCAGTCATATGTCGCGCGAGCGCCCACTATCAAAATACCATCTTTGTTCCACTTTTTCTTTCAAGGAGGTAAGGACCATAAAGCTCTTAGCTTTTCCCTTTTCTACCCAAGTAGGCTTGATCACTAGTTTGTTCTCCTTTAGTATCTTCTTTTGGTTGGATTAGTAGTGTTTACAGTGATGTCGAATGTGCCCATCTTCTAGCAGTAGTAGCATCTCACGTTCTTGATTCCCTTTTTCAAGAACTTGCTTTTCTTGTTTGAACCTAATGTGCTAGTTCATGGGGATGTTCAGACTGCCCCTTTTAATTCAACGAACTTGAGTCGTGCAATCTTTTGGACTACAAGCTTTGTCCTAGAAGATCCCTTTTTATAACCCAAACCTTCTCGTCCCTTGGAAGTAGTCCCTATACAGAGGATGTGATTCAAGTAAGGTTAAAAATATCAGTTTCAACGGATATATCGGTACTTGGATTTTACAGATATATCAGATATATTGGAAATATATCGGAGGATATTTTTACATGAAATCGATATATCGGGAATTTTAAAAAATACTTTGAAATTCAAGGAAATACTTTGTAAAAGTGTAAAAATGACATTAATAATCAAATATACACATTGATATTACATTGCAATGGTATTTCAAAACCAAAATGAAGATCGATGTGGCTCCATTGCAACATTTGACGAAGGGATCCCATTTTGGTGAAGACAATACTCACACCAAGACAAAGTGTTTTGATAATATTGATTATAGGATCGAACATGCCATGAATAAATGTCTTGACTTGTACCCACAATCTCTTCATGGATAGGAAATTCAGGGTTCACCCACATGCTTATTTGAAATCCTTGTTGCATTTTGGAATGGCATTTGTGGATCATGAGGATAGTTAATCATTCCATATTCACCAATCGAACCTGAAGGATGTGAAGAAAGCTAACCATAACTCATTGTGTAAGGAGGAAAAACGTTGGCATCATTGGATAAATCACTGTATTGAGTGCCAATGCTCATGGACTCAAAACTAGCTGAAAACGAATCCTCATTGTGTTGTGTCATCCTTCTTCGTTGACCTCTATATGGTTTTCCAATGGCTCCAATACTTGGACCAACTCTCCTAGACCCATGGTCTTCATCTAGTGTAGCATGTGTGAAATCATCTTCACCAGTGAATGGACTCAATTGATATTCATTTTGTTGTTGATCTGCATTATCATTTCCAGTATCACTACCATAATTGTTTCCCTCTCCTCTTGAGCCATCATAGCATGTAGTAGAAGTACCAGCAAAACTAGGTCTACTACTATGTTCAACACTTGAATCAAAAGAAAGTCGATAAGTGACAACGAGTTGAAATGAGTCTCTAGTGTCTTGACTGAAACTTTCACTATGAACTTCTTTAGATAAAACCCGTTCAACATCAACACCTGCTTCTTAAACATGTGCAACAATTCGTGATTAGGATTTCAATTTTCCTCATCTAAATGGAGAGGTCTAACCCATTGGAATAATTGATTATCCTCTTCTTCACCAAACTCGGCTAAAATGTCGAGTAAATCAAGGTAATTTTTTTTAGCAACTTTATCGGTCTCTGCTTGCATATCTCTTATGTTTAGTTTCATGTTGTAGTAACAAAAAACTAATTGTTGAAGCCAAGGGTAAGCTAGCCGATTTCTTTGTTTTGTATGGATTAAAGCAAATGTGCTCCAATTTCTCTCACATGCTGAAGATGATGCAATTTGGGAAAGAAACTTAAGGGCCAAATTCCTCAATGTGGGAGCGTGGTTTCCATACATAAACCACCATTCAGCTGCAATAAAAATTACTAACATTCAAAATCTAATAATAACATGGTAATGAACTTTACTTTTAAACTTTTAATGAGAAACAACACTTACCAGGAACCATTAAATCTCTTGATGTTATTGCTGCTCAATCACCGAATCCCTTTTTGGCATCTCGAAACATTATAAGCTGTAAATTCAAAATGAACTTGTCAAATCAATATATATCTAAGTGTAACCAAATAAATTGAATCAATTAATTAGAAATATAGCTTATTGATGTACCTCATTTCCAATATTACCAAGACCTACAGTAGTAGAAGATAATTTTCCAAATAATTCATGAACAACTTGGAGTAGCTCAGGGTCACTACTAACTCTAGGTCTATATTGAAATCTTGGATTAAGATAATATGCTACAAAAGTGATTTAGAATTAGTATGTGATAAAAGGAAATAATATGCATTAAAAGTGATTATGATATTGAATAGTTACCTGTTGTATGAAGAGGATGTTTGAGGGTTTTATCCCAACGATCTACAATAATTTTTTTGACCCATTCTTTAGCTTTGAGTGCATGTAAATTTTTTTTCATTACTCAAATCAACTCATACACAAATGACATTGTTGGGATGATTTCGGAATCAACAATGCGAAGAACTGTATATAGTGCCTCATAGATTGACACTAGGTTAGAGACCTTTTCACAATATGGATGATTAAACATAAGTCCTTCAACCTCACGTCCAACGGTCGTCTGACTAAGCTTGTGAGAAGCCCATTCATCACTAATAAAGATCTTCTTCAAATCAACCCTCTTTTTTAGAAGACTTGCTAGGGCGATGTAATTTTTCTCAAATCTTGTTACCCCTGGATGTAACAACACTCCAAAATAAATTTATAATTTTTTTTTATAATTTTATTATATATTCGTATAAATTGAGTCAAACTTGGGTATTTCTGAAAGTTGTTGTTCAATATTGATTGTTATTTGATAAGTGATTTAAAAGATTAAACCCAAAATTTACCCAAGTGAAAATGACAAATTTGGAAATGTGAAAAATGAGACCTATGAGTCAATGGTAAACAAGTTTATGTCTAAGTGTAATATGGGAATTTAAGTGCAAATAGGAATAAGTGTGAGTTAGATTGCCATTTGGGAGGACTTAACCAAAAATGCATTTTGTAACTCAAACAAGGCCTTGAGGAAATGAGATATTAAAACCAAATAGTAGAAAAAAAATGAGAAATGAAAATAGGTGGAAGGCCAAACATGGCCTTACACTTAATGAGCTTAAAAGACCAAAAGTGGTCTTTGGGAGCTCTGGCCTTGAGCAATCACGTTTTTGAGAGGGGGAGGAGAAGAGAAGAGCTAGGGCTGAAGAATATCCAGATTTTGGTGGGATCATCCCCATTTTGGTCCCCAAGTGATCAAAGAGGAAGAAGGGAGCTTAAAGCATAGGGTTCCCAAGAGAGTCATGTAAGAACACAAACCCTAGAATTTTATTTAATGATGTTTGAGTTGGGAAACCCTAAAATCATCCATGGGATTTGCTTGTGATTGGTTTAGGAATGATGTTAGGATGTTATTAGGAGTGATTGATATGATTTGATTTTGTTTTGAGGTGTTTTGGAAGAAATCACGAAGAGGAAATTATGGTGTTTCAAAGGAGATGCTGCCAATTTTTTTTTCAAACCAACGTTTTTGTTTTGGCCATAACTTAGTCATTTCTTATCCTAATTGAGTGATTCAAATTGCTAATTACACTAGACTTATAGTAGAACAAACTTCATGAAGTAATGGTACCCGAATTTGGACCCAATTGGACCCAGAAATTCGTTGAAGTGATGCTCTGTTTTGGATAAATTTCTGGTTCAATTCTGAAGCAGTTATGTGTTTTAGAGTAGTTTTGGTACTTAGACCATAAGTTGAGTTTCACTCATCCTAATTGAGTGATTCAAATTTCTGGGTAAACTAGACTTCTAGGAGAATAATTTATTTTAAGGAATGGTATACAAATTGTAAATCTCAAAGTGTCCAGAAATCTCTTCAAAGGGAAACTATGTGCAAGAAAATCTGCTTCTGTTTTGCAAATTAGAGTAGTCTGAATATAAATTCCATAATTTGAGTTTTTGGGATCCAAATTGGCTGATTCCAATTGGAAGTGGAAACCTAAGAACCATAGATTCAAATGAGAGAAGGGACCATTACCAATTTATGGAGTTAAGACCCTGAAATTGAGAAAACAGTAGGTAAACCGAGTGAACTGGGCATACCGGACCAGTTTGGCATAAAAAATGCCATAACTTGTGTTTAAAGATCCCAAATTAGATGATTCAAATTCCTACTACAAATAGACTAATAGAGCTATAATTTTCGTGAAGGATGTATAAGCTAAATATGACTCAATTGTCCCCAGAAAATTTGGAAAGTGAAAGTGTATTGGTAGATATCAACCCTAACCAAAACTTGTGAATGTACAAAATGATTTTTCTTGGTTATTTTTTGATTGTGAAATATGTGTGATGGATTAGGATTAACGGAGAGGAAAGTCCGAAAGGAGGCTCTAGATTCGAGAACATGAATTAAAGGACGACAATCTGTTTGGGTTTGTTCTACCGACTTCTATTTCCTCGTTTCAAGTTTTGTATGTTTGTTCTACCTTTTCTTATTCTCGTTTCAATATTTGAAATGCTTGTTTTAAATGCATAAGAAAGGTATATTGAATTGTTTTAAATGATTTGAAGAATTGGATTGGAAAATGTTTGCATATGAAAATTGCATGACTATTGAAAGTGAACTAGTTATACAAATGTATTGTACCTTGTTATGTAAACATTTGGACACCCCCTTAATAGAATGTTAACCGTTTAGTTCATATTAAAAATAGATTGGTATACCAATAGGGGCCAAATAGCGCATCGCGAACGATTTTATTGATGTGTCACCCGATCAGCCCTGGACCGTATTCCGTGAGTGTCTATTAATCGATTGTTTATAATCACGCCAGCCCCACGGACTGCATCGTTATAAAACGCTTATACCGGCCTCGCAGCTCCACCGACCGCGCTCTATGACTCCCCAATATCCTATATAACTAAGACATAGGTTAAATTTGTTAAGGGTATAACTCGAATTAATTGACATAACTGAATTGGAATTACGTAACTAAATTGAATTTTGTGGGCATATTTGAATTGATTTGAGATCAGGAAATATTGGAATATGAAAGTAGTATTTTTGGGATGATCAATGAACTGTGAATCGATTGTATATATAATAAGTATATGTATTGTATTTACATTGATCATCCATAAAGATTTGAAAGTTTTGACTGTTAAATTGCATGATTTGACTTAGAACCGAAATCATGGGAATGGATTTGTATAGAACCACTAAGCATGAAAATGCTTAGCGTATTGTTTTACCAATGCGCAGTACGCAGGATGAGCAGCTTAACAGAAAGAGGCAAGATCGAGAAGCGCAGAGTCACCGAAAGAATTGAGGAGTAATGCTACGACATATGCATAAATATCATTTTGAGTATGACTTTATCTTGTATTTAAAATAGTAAATTTCAAACAATGTCAGGTAATATTTTGAAAGGCATGGTATGCTATTTTGTAAGTGAATTGTTTAAATGTTTATGGGCTTCACTGTAGGAACTAAAAATGCTTCCGCATATTTGAAATGGTTTGAATGAAATGTGTTTTAAAATGTGGGTGTTATGATTAGTGGTATCGTAGCCTGAAGCTTAGGGCTAGCTCTTACAAACGATTTGAATTTTTTTTTTTTTTTTGGAGTAATTTTGAAATAGTTTATAGCATGCATTGCATTTTCATATAAAGGATGACGTGACTCTGATGCGGATCTTGTTGGTCTTAATAGGTGAAACATGGATAAGAGATCCTTTTAGGGCCGAGGATGACCAAGGAATCGCCAAGACAAGCCTCCTAGTGTAGACAAGCGCCCCATGTTCCACCAATGAATGAACCGAACCCGCCGTAGGGGTGCTATTGATATCCTTCAACAGCTTAGCCTGCTGTTGCCATAAAGAGCAAAACTTCAACCAGCTGCAGTTGCCCCTCAACGATCAGCCATTGAGAGGATGGCAAGGTAATCGACCAGAGATTTTTTCGGGACTCGGAAGAGGATGAGAGCCTCTTATGGCGTAGAATCGCTCGAAAAGCAGACCGAAATTAATGCTAGTGCAAATGCATTGTACAATCGGATGAGAGTTCGAATGTGCGACCGCCCTACACAGATGAGCTTATCGTTGGTGGGTTTCGACCAGACCGCGCTCTACCGCAGAGTATTACATGGAAGTTCTTCTTGGATGAATTCAAGAAGCATTATGTGGGTCGCATCTATTTGGCTAACATGAGAAGAGAGTTTCATAATCTGAGACAAAGACAGATGAGTGTCACAGAATATCAAAGAGAATTCACACGGTTGAGCAAGTATGCTCCCGAGATACTTGTGAGTGAGGAAGAAAAGTGTCGTAGGTTTGAAGACGGCCTTAATGACCATATTCAAGCCCATGTCACAGGATTTTGCCATGATGATTTTTTCCAAAATTGTGACGTGTGCATCAATGTGGAAAGAGTAAAGAAAGAGGAAAAGAGAGAAAAGATAAAAGACAGGAAAGAAAACCCTGGCCAATCCAGCCACACCACAAAGAAAGGAAGAGATTCAGGACTACGTGGTTCCAACAAATTTACAAATTTCGACTACCTAGGAATACTACTCTACCGCACCGTCGCTGCTAGTACACCAGAGGTGCTTCTAGAGTGACGCATCGCTCCCCATTGCTCCTCTATCATGGAAAAAATCATAAAGGAGAATGTTGAGACTTGCTGTGTGCTTGTTTGATTTGTGGATCCAAGAGCATGAGCGAGAGATCGTTCAAGAGCTGCTCATTTACAAAGAGACCCTGCACTGGGGGCATAGCCTTCATATAATGCAAAGGCAACAAAAGTGTTGCATCACCGCGTTCCGAGACAAGGACACAGAACTGGGTAGGATTCACGCAAGCCCAGCCTAGAGCATATGCAATGAAAGCAAAGTGGAAGATATCGGCTCCGGGATGTGATAGCTCGGGTACCTCCAAATCTTTGATACTACTGTACATGCATTGATTGATCCTGGGTCAACCCACTCATATATTTGTACTGACATACCTAGTGTGAAGAATTTACCGAGGAGTGGAACCGAGTATGACATCTTGGTGACGAACCCGGGGCATAGTGTTATCATGGAATATGTATAGTAGATTACCCCATCCGACAAGAGTATGAGTTTCCTGGGGATTTGATTGAATTATCTTTTAAGGAGTTTGATGTGATTTTGGGAATGGATTGGTTGTCCCGACACCAAGTGATGGTGGATTGTAGAATGAAAAGAGTGACCTTGAGAACACCGAATGAGGATGAAGTAACTTTCATCGGCGAGAGGTCAAACCACCTCTCTAATGTGATATCCGCAGCCACTGCTAGAAAAATGGTGTGAAAAGGATGTGAAGCCTACTTGGCTTATGTGTGATTATTACTGAAAGCAAGGGCCTAGCATATCCGATATCCCTATCGGTTAGTGACTTTCCTGACGCAGCCCAAGAGCTGCTGCGGATTGCCTCCACGTAGGAGATCGAGGTTGCTATCGACGCCAGACCACAAAAATGCCACACCGGCATCCACATAATCGCACCGAATGGCTCCAGCGTAGTTAAAAGAATTGAAGCTTCAGTTGCAAGAATCGTTGAAAACGGTTTATTCGACCAAGTGTATCACCGGGAGCTCCTGCTTTTTGTTAAGAAGAAAGATGGTACACTTCTGGCCATGTATCGATTATAGACAACCTCAATGTCGAATTACAAAGAATAGCATCCGCTACCCGTGCACTGATGATTTGTTCGAATTAACTAAAAGGTGCAAGTATCTTTCAAGGATCGACTTAAGCATCCGGGCATCACGCCTGAGAATTAAAGATGGATGCATAAACAAATCGCTTTTAGAACGCGATATGGACATTATGAGTTCCTCAGAATGCCGCTTATTTTGACAAATGCCCGTACGGGGCTTTCATGGACTCCAATGAATCGTATGTTTCGACCGTATGTGGATCAGCTCTTGTCGAGTGTTCATAGGATCTACATTCTCGTATTCGAAAGATAGGGAAAATCAATGGCACACACCCGCAGTGTTAGAGACTTTGAGAAAAGAGCGTACCAGATAAACTAAGTAAGTGTGAGTTTTGGTTGTAGCTTATCATTTCAAAATACTGTATCAAAGAAGGAATCCAAGTGGATCCAAAGAAGATAAGTAGTCACGAATGGAAGCCACCAAGAAATGTTATGGCGTAGTTTCGACTGGGTGTGTTACTACGTAAGACGTTAAGGGGTTTTCATGATCGCAGCCCCAACGACGAGATCGCTTCCAGAAATGTGAAATTTTGAATAAAGGCACGTCAAAGAAGTTTTGATAAGCTGAAAGCAATCTTAACCGAGGCTCCGGGGCCTATCACCACCAGCAGAAGGAATATGTGTGATCTTTAGTGACGCTTCAATGCAATGGACTCTGATGTGTCCCGGGATGCAAGAGGGTAAAGTGGTAGCCTATGCTTCAAGACAACTTAGCCGCATGAAAAGAACTACCCCACGCATGACTGGAATTAAATGCGCAATCAGATTTGCGCTGAAAATTCTGGAGAGACATTATTTGTATGGAGAAAATGCTTCATCTAATAATCGATCATAAGAGTCTTGGGCATTTGCCCCTCACAACGAGAGCTTAACTTGAGACAACGTAGATGGATGGAGTTGATAAAAGACTATGATTGCGTGATTGACTATCACCCGGGAAAGGCCAATGTAGTGGCCGACGCTTTGAGTAGAAAGACAATGCAAACGCTTCGAGCGTTGAATGCTCATTTGTCATTGACAGACGATGGTACAATAGTGACAGAATTGATAGCGAGACCGAGTTTGTTGAATCGAGTGCAAGAGGCACATAGTGGATCTTTTGCTATCCATCCCGGTAGCACAAAGATGTATCAAGATTTAAAAATGTCATTTGTGGTCCGAATGAAAAGAGATATATCGAATTCCGTAAATCAAGTGTTTGGTTTGCCAAAGAAAGAAAGGCAGAGCATCAAGTTCCTTCGTGGATTATTACAAATTCTCTATCGACACCGGAGGGAAATGGGATCGAATTACCATGGATTTTTATAGTCAAGCTACCATTGACAGGAGAAAGCATGATCGGTTTGGGTCAGAGGACCGACTGGATCAAGCCGCTCATTTCATTAGTTGAGAACCGACTATTCACTGACAAGCCAGCGTGCAGCCAGATATCAAGGAAATAGTTCGCTGTAATGGGATTCCTATATCCATTATTTCAGACCGAGATCCGAGGTTTACTTCGAGATTTTGGGAAAATTTGCAAGAGGCCTCGGGGTAATTTTACCTTAATACTTAGTATAGTTGCTCCACCCGGGCAGATTTATGGACAAATGAGAGAGGATCCGCATTCGGAAGATATGCTAAGGAGTCAGGTGATCGACTACGAGGGTAATGGATAGACACATTCTCTAGTTGACCAGGCATAACAACAAATTTTCCAATCGAAATATTGAATGGCGCCTACGAGGCATTATATGGAAGAAAATGCAGAACACCAGTGTGTTGGACCGAGCTGAGTGAAAAGAAAGTAATTGGTCCCGACTTGATTCAGGAGACCGAAGAGAAAGTGAAAATGATCAGAGAAAGGCTAAAGGTAGCCACGGATAGACAAAAGTCCTACGCCGACTTGAAAAGAAAAGACATTCGATTCGAGATCGGCGACAAAGTATTTTTGAAAGTATCGCCTTGGAAGAAGGTGATGCGATTTGGGAAAAAGGGCAAGTTGAGCCCTAGATTTATTGGACCGTATGAAGTGATTGAAAAAGTGGGTCCATTAGCGTACAGATTGGCACCTCCGGACTTGGAAAAGATCCATAACGTATTCCATGTTTCGATGTTGAGGAGGTACCGACGACCCATCACATGTAATTCTTCCTGAGACAATCGAGTTTAGATCGATTTGACATATGAAGAAGAGCCAAGAGAGATCTTGGCTCTGAAGTGAGTGAGCGCAGCAAGGAAGATTCCATGAATAGCTGGAGAAACCATAAGACCGAGGAGGCCACTTGGGAAAGTGAAGAAACAATGCGGCAACAATATCCGCAACTGTTCATCTAAGGTAATTTCGAGGACGAAATTTTTTAAGTGGGGGAGAGTTGTAACGCCCCAAAAATACCCTATAATTTTTTTTTATAATTTTATTATATATTCAGGTATAAATTGAGTCAAACTTGGGTATTTCTGAAAGTTGTTAAATGAATATTGATTGTTATTTGATAAGTGATTTAAAAGATTAAACCCGAAAAATTTACCTATGAAAATGACAAATTTGGAAATGTGAAAAATGAGGACCTAAGAGTCAATGGTGTAAGTTTATATGTCTAAGTGCAAATATGGGAATTTAAGTGCAAATAGGAATAAGTGTGAGTTAGATTGCCATTTGGGAGGACTTAACCCAAAAATGCATTTTGTAACCAAACAAGGCCTTGAGGAAATGAGATATTAAAAAAACCAAATAGTAGAAAAAAAAATGAGAAATGAAAATAGGGTGGAAGGCCAAACATGGTTCACTTCTGTAATGAGCTTAAAAGACCAAAAAGTGGTCTTTGGGGAGCTCATTCTGAGCAATCACGTTTTTGAGAGGGGGAGTGAGAAGAGGCAGCTAGGTTGAAGAATATCCAGATTTTGGTGGAGATCATCCCCATTTTTGAAGGTCTCCAAGTGATCAAAGAGGAAGAAGGAGCCAAAGCATAGGGTTCCAAGAGAGTCAAGGTAAGAACACAACCCTAGAATTTTATTTAATGATGTTTGAGTTGGGAAACCCTAAATCATCCATGGATTTGCTTGTGATTGGTTTAGAATGATGTTAGGATGTTATTAGGAGTGATTGACATGATTTATTTTGAGTTTTGAGGTGTTTTGGAAGAAAATCACGAAGAGGAAATTATGGTGTTTCAAAGGAGATGCTGCCAATTTTTTTTCAAACCAACGTTTTTGTTTTGGCCATAACTTAGTCATTTCTTATCCTAATTGAGTGATTCAAATTGCTAATTACACTAGACTTATAGTAGAACAAACTTCATGAAGTAATGGTACCCGAATTTGGACCCACCTGACTCCAGAAATTCGTTGAAGTGATGCTCTGTTTTGATAAATTCTGTCTAATTCTGAAGCAGTTATGTGTTTTAGAGGTTTTGGTACTTAGACCATAAGTTGAGTTTCACTCATCCTAACTGGAAAGTGATTCAAATTTCTGCAAACTAGACTCTAGGAGAATAATTTACTTTAAGGAATGGTATACAAATTGTAACCTCAAAGTGTCCAGAAATCCTTCAAAGGGGAAAACTATGTGCAAGAAAAATCTGCTTCTGTTTTGCAAATTAGAGTAGTCTGAATATAAAATTCCATAACTTGAGTTTTTGGGATCCAAATTGATGATTCCACTGAAGGAAACCTAAGAACTATATATTCAAATTATTAGAAGGGACCATTACCAATTTATGGAGTTAAGACCCCTGAAATTGAGAAAAACAGTAGGTAACCGAGTGAAATGGGCATACTGACCAGTTTGGCATAAAGAGGCCATAACTTGTGTTTGGGTGATCCAAATTAGATGATTCAAATTCATACTCAAAATAGACTCATAGAGCTATAATTTTCGTAAGGATGTATAATGTAAATATGACTACCAATTGTCCCCAGAAAATTTGGAAAGTGAAAGTGTATTGCAGATATCAACCCTAACCAAAAATCCTAGAATGTACAAATGATTTTTCTTGGTTATTCTTTGATTGTGAACATGTGTGATGGATTAGGGATTAACGAGGAGGAAAGTCCGAGAAGGAGGGTCGAGATTCGAGAACATGAATTAAAGGATTGATACCTGGGTTTGTTCACCGACTTCTATTTCCTGTCAAGTTTACATTGAAATACTTAGCTTCTGCTTTCAACATTTGAGAAATGTTGTTTTAAACAAGAAAGGTATGGATGAATTGTTTTAAAATGATTTGAAGAATTTGGTTAAAAATGTTTGCATATGAAAATTGCATGACTATTGAAAGTGAACTAGTTATACAAATGTATTGTACCTTGCTATAAAATATTTGGACACCCTTAATAGAATGCGCAACTGCTTAGTTCAGATAAAAATAGATTGGGCATACCAATAGGGTCAAAATAAGAAGATCGCGAACGATTTTATTGATGTGTCAACCGGACAAGAGCCCTGAACAGACGGTGAGTGTTCATTAATTGATTGTTTATAACCGCCGCGAAATTTCACGGACCGCATCAGGTTATAAAACGTTTATACCGGCCTCGCAACAATGTGGACCGTGCCTGACTCTAATATTCTATATAACTAAGACATAGGTTAAATTTGTTAAGGGTATAACCGACTAATTGACATAACTGGAATCTGAATTTATAGAACTAAATTGAATTTGTGGGCATATTTGAATTGATTTGAGATTAGAAATATTGAATATGAGTAGAGCTGGGATGATCAATGAATCGTAATCGATTGTGGCGTATAACAAGTATATGTATTGTATTTACATTGATCATCCATAAAGATTTGAAAGTTTTGGAATTGTTAAATCAGCATGATTTGATTTAAACCGAAACTCCATGGAATGGATTTGTATAGAACCACTAAGCATGAAAATGCTTAGCTTATTGTTTTACCAATGCGCAGGTACAGAGTGATAGATAGCTAGAACAGAAAGCAGGCAAGATCGAGAAGCCGCAGTCACTGGAAAGAATTGAGGAGTAATGCTACGACATATGCATAAATATCATTTTGAGCATGACTTTTATCTTAGCTTTAAAATAGTAAATTTCGAAACAATGTTGTGTGTAATATTTTGAAAGGCATGGCGTTATTTTGTAAGTGAATTGTTTAAATGTTTATGGGCCTACCGTAGTGAACGAAAACGCTTCCGCATATTTGAAATGGTTTGAATGAAATGTGTTTTAAAATGGGTGTTAAGACCGGGACGCACAATATCTCCAATTTACAACCCTTTCATTACAAAGCAACCAACCATGATTGTAGATGAAGCAGGATCTTCAGGCATTGGTAATCAAATCAGCGCCACTTCTCGCTTACCAATATCTTCAAACATAAGGTCGAGATGTACGCTGTCCATGGAGTCTAATATAAATTGTACTTCTTCATTAAAAATTTCCCAGCCTTCATAAATGCCGACTCACGTTCAGAAAGTACCCTAGATACGATTGCTTCCACCAACTTCCTTTATCACGCCTCTTCAACAAACCATAAATTTATTTGTTGTCTTTTTGATATTATCCGATGCATCAAAAAATAATTAAAAAATTAAGCTCATTTACAAAATTGAAATGAATGATGCTAATTTCCTTGTGGGACCGTCCATTCATCACACATAATCAGGCACCCATAGGTCTTCCATTTCTCTATTTGGAGATTCACATAATCTTCCATGTCTTTATACTTCATATCCAAATATTTGTTTTTGATTTCATATGGAGAGGGTAGCTCTATTTCCATGCCTACAAGTTAAAGTAAATAATTATATGGTTTGCAACTATAATGTAATTAGAAATTGAAAATTGATTTTCACATGTTGTGCACCAACAATCATGTTTTTGAAGTGGTGAGAGTCTGCTTTGTAAGGCGTAACACTCTCATATATGAAGAATTACAGATTAATCGAATCTATGAAGGTTTTTCGATTGCACATCCTTAAAAAGATTTTTAATACTCTTTTGTCTTGTCATTTAAGATTGTAATGATGGAGCAAGAGGTGGTGATGGGATCCGATTGTCTCACTTTGAGATCTTGCATGCGCCTTTAATGGATCAGTTGGATGTGATTGTGAAAGCTCACCTATTGCAATTATATATATTAAGAATGTTTATAAATCCCTTTATAATGAATTTAAGTTAAAAGATTTACCAATTTTTCTTTTGCCTCTCATAAACCCTTCTTCTTGTTGTCAATTCCATTCACTAGCTTTGGATGCACAATGTTGGATACATAAAAGTGCAACATTTATATAAGGTTTTAATCCCCCCTAGCTCATGTTTTGCTCTCATTTTGTGTAGAATAGGTGCTTTTAATCGTTTCTAGCGTTTTTATGAGTGTGCAGGTTTTTTGAGTCCCGTGCACATTTTCGTAGCTGGGTCCAGAGAACAAATGTAGATCATCGTTGTCGACTATAGCCGCTGTCGGCCCCGGGTAGTGCTACAATGAAGAGGAGCAATTGCTGAAGCAATGGTACCGGTACCAAATATAGTGCGGCCCTGCACTCCCAAGGCTATGGAGCACCAAGGTATTCTGGTATCTGCATCGCACTTACCGGGTACCGTTACCAACATGAGATCCCTGCGGGACTTGAGAAGAATTTCAATCTTGGTGCAAGGGCACGCTCGTCTTTCGACCACCACTTCTAGATCACTAATGAGGATTGTATTTAAGCCCACTTTAGGGTAGAGTTATGACAAATAATTCGAGGGGTTTTGTTTTGAACAGTCGAGTGTTTTCATTTTTGCTAGGGGTTCATAGAGTAGAGTACTTAGTTTTCTTCTGATTATGAGTTTTTAATCACTTACAATCTTTCAGCTGGTTTCATGCACTCTGGTATTCTTTACAGGATTCGTGTTTTTGATATCCCAACCTTGCAATTGAAGTGTTATTTCTCAAGTCACATTTTACACAGTGTTTTATTAATCATGAATCAATCTTGGTTTTAATGGAGTTCTTAAACCTCCATGATAGGGTTCTAACGGTGAAACTCACCTCCTTCAAGGTAACAACCCTTTAATTCCTCTTTGTGCTTCAATGGGATTGCAATGATGCTAAACACTTGTAAAAAAAAAAAAATCTTATAAAACCTTAGTTTGGTATCTTCTTTGACAACGTGTGAACGAGAGACTTCTGACACACAGTTTGATCGCAAATGCAGACTAAGAGTCCAAGCAAATCGTCTGAACAAGTGTTTGTTATCACTCAATCGTTCTTTGTCTTATAAAAGCTTGTAATGTTATATCGTCCGTTGAAGACCATTCATCAATGGCTCCTAGATGAGATTGTGAGTAAGAGGTGGGTATTACTTAGTCGGTGGTGAGCGAAAACCTAAGGATCCTATCATTCACCCTTCTTGTTTTAAAATAGTTAAGTTAATCGGTTACTCAATCAATCAATCACAACCCCCCAGATTTTACTTTAAACGCACATTCATTGGATAGCAATCCCTAAGGATCACCTAGGAAGCCACTCCCGTGGAGCTGACTGTGGACTCTGTTAGTATAATGCTTGACGACATTAGTTTCCTACGCTTAGGGAATAATTTCAAAGACAAACAAATGTGACGGCATTTTCGCGCCTGCTTTCCTCGGTGGAGTGGCGATCAATCTAGTTGATCCAGAGAGAGCTAGTGGTAATTCTGTACCGCATTGCAAACTGCACGCTCTCTTACCTTTCTTTTTAATTCCTTTTCGTAAATAATCTAAATGGATATCTGTCTAGTTGGGGTAAGATTGGTGCATGTCGGTTTGGGCTCGCAATAAGCAATGCCGACTTGTAAGAATTATACCTCCAAGACATTATGAAGAATCCATAGTAAGACATTTGTTTCAAGAGAACCCTACACCTCAAATGGACCATCCCAGGAATCAGCAAACTCTCTTTAATCCAAATGCCCAAGGTTTACCTGGTGACCCACAAAGACTCCATGACCCTCCACAATAAGGAGATGGTGTTGCACCACCGGCAACCCCAGCGGCAGGAGGGGGAAATGTTAATTTTTAGCAAAATCAATATCGGGCTCTCCCTACCCCTTTACCTAACATGGAAAGAACCCTCCGAGAGATTCTGCAACCTCAAAGAACCACAACAAATTCATGTATTCGCCTACCTGAAGAGGGCTAACTAATCTCTTATGTCGAGATGATTCGCCTTCTCCCTGTGTATCAAGGGGTCGATTATGAGAACCCCTACTCATTCATGAGAGATTTTGAGGATGTTTGCAGTGCTTTCCTTTCTACAGAATCACCCCTCCATATAATTTGTATGGTTTTATTCCCATTCTCTTTGAAGGAAAAGGCCAAAATATGGTTTCACTCGCTTGCTCCCAATTCAATTTTTACTTGGGAAGACATGCGAAATGAATTCCTGAATAAATTCTTCCCTCCCGCACGTACTAATGCACTCATGAGAGCAATCCAAAACTTTTTTGAAAAATCGGGTGAACCTTTTGCTGTTGTATGGGAAAGATATAGGACCTCCTCCACGCTCTCCCTCATCATGGTTTGGATGTTGGACAAATTTGTGCGTATTTTCACCAAGGATTGTCCTTGAATAACAAACAATACATCTAAATGATGTGTGGAGGGGAGTTCTATGAGAAAAGTGCCAGGGAGGCAGTTCAATTTTTCGATACCATAGCAGAAAATGCTCGAACTTGGGAGACTAATACCTCCTTAGATATTGCTAAAGTGCATACTACACCTACAGGAGGAGGAATCCAACACTTAAGAGAGAATGATGACCTGCAAGCGAAAATAGCCAACTTAACTAGGAAGTTGGAGGCCATAGAATTGAAAAAGGTGAATGAGGTACTTAGACCCAGATACCTCTAAGTGTCTATGGGATCTAGAGTGGAGGAGCCATGCATCATTTGCTTATGACCCCACTCACTTAACCATTAACCCAGCCTCTAACCTTCAAGTCAAGGGAGCAATCCAAATAGAGCAAGCTAATGCTCTTAATTACCAAAGGAAGCCCTTCAATTCTCCATACTCTGAAACTTATAATCCAAAGTGGGGTAAGCACCGAATTTTAGTTGGAGGAATGAGGGAGGCCCACACAATTTTCCAAATAACCAAGGCCAAAACTTCCAAAACCAAGGCTTTTCAAATCAAGCCCCTCCTTTCCAAAATCAAGGTCCTCAAGGATTTCCTGTGAACCCTAACCAAGGTTTGCACCTCCGTCTCAAGGGAATTCAAACCCACAACCTTACCAACCTCCACATAAGAGAATTTTGGAGGACATTGTGACACAATTTGTCCAGGCTCAACAATCCACCAACACTGAATTTCGAACCGCCTTGAATGATGTGAGATCCCAAATCACTAAGCTGACCTCTTATATGGGAAATTTTCAACAAGAAAAAGGAAACTCCCTTCTCAAACCATCCAAAACCCCCAAGGTCAAAATAGTGTTGGAGTCTCAAGTCCAAGCGATGGCACCTTTGAACATTGCAAGGTTGTCACCTCTCTTCGAAGTGGAAAAATAATTGACAAAACCATTCAGCCCAAGGAAACAATACAAGATGTGAAAAATGAACCACTAGGGGATGATGAGGTGTCTGACAAGCCTCATGTTCCTGGGGGTGATATGTTGTTGATGTTGAGCCAGAAAAAGACAAGGCCTCCCATGTCCCTCCCGCTCCATACCTCTCATAGGTCGAGAGCTCCAAGAAAGTGAACAATCACTTTGAAATCTATGAGTCAGCTCAAACAGTTAAGTTTAACATCCTTTATTGATGCCATTACAAATCCCACATATGCCAGTTTTGAAAGACTTGTAATCGTAAAGAAAATTAGGTGTCAACAAGGATGCATTCATGACTAAACAATCCACCTCCTTGATCCGGAACAATTTGCCCCCAAAATACAAAGACCTAGGAAGCCCCACTATTTCAAAAGTGGTAGGGAATTCGAAATTAGGACATGCTCTAGTGGACTTGGGAGAGAGTGTTAACTTGTTGCCATATGACAGGCCGAAAACGCGGTGTGTAAAATGTACGCCTATGTGCGCAAGTGCACGCGTCGCCCCAAGTAATATAAGCAGACCTACGCACTGGAGACGATCCACAGGATGCAGTGTATTGACTACAAAGGTCTCTGGGCTTTTAAGATAATATCCGAAGAGATGATTTTAGGAAAGAAAGGAATATGTGAAAGTCGACTAAGTTTTAGATTCTAATGAATTGATCGGTATTGAGACTAGGTTACATTCCCGTCACTTTTAATGGATTATTTCTTCAAGATATTATTATTCAATGTATTTACAATTTATCGATTGGCGAGGTGATCTTACTTCACGGTGATATCCTCTCTCGAGGTAGCATCCATCTCGTGAATAGAGTTCGAGTATATCTCTATCTCCACTCAGCATTCCGAGATGCTTAAATGTTCTAACCCCGAATGCCACATTCGTGGATCGGAATATCTCTATTTACTCGAATCAATCAAGGCCATTTACCTGCATCCCCGGATAACCTCATCTCGAATCTCGCTCTCCAATGATTATGTCAATAATGTGATATCACCATATAATTAAACCATAGATATAGAGCAGATGCGAACATTGATAAATAACTGAATAAAATAAAGATCCAAACTTTAATCCATCAACATATGACAGGGTTCAACATAACCCTAGATATAGATCTAGAACATAATGAAAATGTTTAGTATTAAAAACATCGCCCTCAAATCCAAAAAATGAGAAATGCACAAATCTCGCACTTCTTGAAGTCCGTGTCACTCGTCCGGAATTCGCGGCCTTCTTCGCACGCCTCCTCGATTCTCCTTTATGAGCCATTCGCATCTTTAAACAGATGAGGTGCGCATTCGAGCTGACGTCGCGACGTTGCAACGTCGCGATGTTGAGACATCGCGACGTTGAGACGTCACGACGTTGCTGATTATTGATTTCTGCATTGTTGACCCAACGTCGCGACGGTCGGACGTCACGACGTGGGAACCAATTTCCTGCTTTGCTCCCCATTGCTCCAGAAGTGCTTCCAACAGCTGCCTTTTTGCTCCAATGTACCTGCATCCAAACTAAACACTAATTCAGGAGTCTAGCCACAAAAACTATGAAATTACTATAAAATAAACATGAAAAGGAAAAACCGACACGGGTAAAATATGAGTGTTTTAGACACTCATCACACCCCCAAACTTAGTTTCTTGCTTGTCCCCAAGCAAGAACTGACTCTAACGTAACACACACAATCACATAATCAAATCCAACATTATGACAAAGGTTACACATGTCGAAAAATGGAGGATCGCTTTGACTGACTCACACCGGCAATGCTTTGCTCGAAGTTCTCGTGATACATAGATAAGGTTGACTGGAAAACTCCAGTTGAACTAGGTGGAAGCACTAGTGTCTCAAATTCCATGGTCTTCAATAACCTTCCCAATGACCCTATGTGCGATAATGAATGACCTCCAAGCAGGCTGCCTAGGGCTCGACACCCTAAACTTAAGCTCACTACCTATTTGGAAAAGAAACTAACTAGAAAAGGATAGAACGACCCATTTTATTCTTGTCAAAAATACCTAAAAACTTCCCTAAGTACCTAAAAGAAATGGAAAGACCTAGTGCCAAGAAGCTTTAGCCGAGTGTTCCCAATGGGATCCATCAGACCCCCCACCGCTGGTTAAGGGCACTGTGCATTAAGTTCCCTTCAACTTCACCCCAACACTCAAACCAAACTCAAAGGCCCTAGGGTTGTGGAAAATCCATCTTCTCTGGGTCTCCATGAAGTGCAAGAAGTCAATGACTTCAAACACATTGCTTAGTGGCATTAGTTGGAAGGCCCCTGACTGCACTCCTGGATTCCGATTGGTGATCCAATTTATTCTAACTCACCTGACTCTTTTTGACTTTCTCTTCTTTTTTTTTTCTTTTTTTTCATTTTATTTTATGTTATTTTTTATGCCTATTTTTATTATTATTATTTTTATTTTCTTTTTATTGGGCTCAATGGCAATCCTCTTTGATCGGGTGTCCCTTCACTGTGATGGTTAGAATCTCCCAAGGTTTGTCAACTTAGTTGGTCTCGACACCTATGCATACCCTGAAGGTTAGTAGTGTGTGAATGTGATATGATCATCGAGAAATAGTTTCTTGACTACCCGGGAATGGTTCACTAAACCTTTCCACTTATTCAACCTAATTACCGAGCATCCAACATTGTATGCATCCAATCATCTATGTCAAAAGCGAATTCAGTCCAAAAAATGATCCTCGACTTTCAACATGGCACACACGGAATTACTACATATACGAATGACCTAACACATGCAAACAAACTAACACATGACTCAAAGAAATAAATGGAAAAGTAATCAAACTACGTACATACAACCACATGTCGGAATGTAAACAAAAAACACTACACAAATACTAAAAACAAAACATAACTAAACAAAACAAAACCCGATCACCACCCACCCCCCCAAACAAAAACATCCAAAGGTCCCCACCGGGCACAAATAAAAGTGTAGGTAGTGGACTCGTGATCATCGCGGTATGCTGTGGAGGTGGTGGACGAGGATCGGCCAATGTCTCCCCTGGGGATCGCCGAGAAATATAACGAGCCTGATAGTCATGCAGCTCATCCTCGTCCGAGGGCTCATGACTGAATCATAATTCTCTGTGTCGCGGACACCGTGTGTGTCCCGCTGATCGAAAATGGCCTTTATAGGGTGGAGCCAGGCCTCATTATCGTCGAGGGGCACCCCGGCTTGTTTGCACAAGCCAAAGATAAGGAAGGGGTGCCCCAAGTTCATCTTTGCGTCCCGGTTATGGAGGATGGCATCCTCGATAACCTGCCCAACATCGAAAGGTATATCCTGTAAGATGGCATAGTTGAGCAGGGCACGCTTGGCAGTCACTTCACACAACGCTCGTCAGTCGGAATGAGACGCGACGTGATGAAGTGGTGCCAGACCCAGAATGAAGGCCAAATGCTTGGCCTTGAAGTGACGGCCCGCCCGACTATTGATTTTCCACTCACCCCGCACCATCGGGTCAATACGCAAAGGAATCCTGGGTAGTCGGGAAGCTCGTGGAGCCGATCGAACGGCCCGGGCGACATGCTCAGATCGGGACAATCCATTGATCGACCGCGACCGGCCTTCCACCACGCCCGCACCTCGAATTTCTTTCAAGACATGGAGGCGAGATTGGCGTAGAACTCGCACCACACTCATCGCCGCTGACGCAGGTGGTCGCTAAGGCACGCCATCCTTAGCCGCAATGGTCTTGGCGGAAAAATCATCAAGGTGGTGAAACCCTCTCCTGATGAACGATCGTTTTTGCAAATGGTGCCAAAACCGACGGCCGACACTCGCATTCACAAACCGCCCGATATCGTAGTGGAGTCGGTCCCGCCGGACCGACCGCTTGGCAGCAATTTTTGCCTACCGCATATCGACCTAGAAGACACGGTAGTGACACCAAAGTGACACCTACTGACTTAGACCAAAACAAAACAAACACCTAGTGTGCACTAAAACAAACCAAAACTACTAAGTGTGCAAAACTAACTATGACTCAAGACCGAAAATAAACCTAACAATACCCTAAACGTGAACCTAAAAGATCCCTAGACCAACCGTGAATGCCGTGGTACCCTAGAAGACTATACTAGAGCTAGGAACCGAGAACAGTGTGGTGGGAATGCCACAATGACCGGGACCCAGTGTGTGAGGAAAGCTTTGGGGTGCACAGAGGCAGTCGGAGGGCAATGTAGGGGCCTCCGACCGACGTGACAGGGAGCACCGGTAGGGCTGGTGAGGACAAGTGCGCAAGAGGGCTAGGGTTTCGGGTGGTGGTGTGTGCGAGGTGAAGAGCAAAATGAACCGTTCTTGGCCTTAAAACAGGGCAACGTCGCGAAGTTCGGGGCAACGTCGCGACGTTCGGGGCAACGTCGCGACGTTACAGAGAGGGTTGAAACCAACGTCGCGATGTTTGTGCAACGCCAGCGACGCTATAGAGCGGTAGTTAAACGACGCCGCGACGTTGATATCAACGCCGCGACGCTACGCAGACTCATGTGGTTCACGTCGCGACGCTGATTACTCACGTCACGATGTTCCAGAGTAAAGAATGACGCCGCTGACGTTGGAAATCCACGCCGGACGCGACGCAGACACTCAAAATTGACGCCGCGACGCTAAACGCACGCCGACGACGTAGACACCGGCAACCACGCCGCGACGCGGCAAGAGGGGTAAAATGGATGCCGCGACGTTACAGGAAGGTCTCAAAATTTTACATGAAGGTACCGTTCGTGAGAACCTCCCAATCTGTAAATGTGATACTCGACTTGTACCGCCCGCAAGACTTTGATCCTCCCCGCATCTACGCTGCGCGGTCCCGGGGGTGTAAATAAACAACCAGGCAGATAACCTAATTACGGCCACTACCAGCAAACTAATATTACTTAAAACAATCACTAAAAACACTGAAAGAAATTGTCACTCAGAAAATAGAAAAGTGTAAGGAAACTTGGGTTGCCTCCCAAGAAGCGCTATGTTTAATGTCGTTAGCTCGACGACTCGAATTCAATGTGCCTGGAACCCAACTCAAATGATCGACATTACACTTCACCATGCAATACAAAGGGATGATTTGTTTGTTCCAAGAAACTCGCCACCATAATACGGAAGCCAATCGCGGTGGTGATCAGAATGTGCCTTCTCATGATGTGTAACTTCTGCCCCACCGTGTGAAAAGACCTTGGTCACTGTGAAAGGCCCGGACCATCGAGACTTCAATTTCCCTGGAAAAAGCTTTAGGCAGGAATTGAATAGAAGAACTTGTTGTCCGGCTGTGAACTCCTTTCTGGTGATGTGTTTGTCATGCCAGGCTTTAGTCTTTTCCTTATAAATGCGGGCGTTTTCATACGCTTCAAGCTCGAATTGCCTAGTTCACTGAGTTGGAGCAGCCACTTCTCGCCGGCCAATGTACTATCCATGTTTAACTGCCGAAAGGGCCCAATAGGCTCGATGCTCTAATTTAAACGAAGGATGCAGACACGCTTTACCATAAACAATTTCGAACGGTGACATACCCAAAGGAGTTTTAAATGCTGCATTTCCAGATGCCCGTGAGTGCATCGTCCATCTTTTTTAGACCCTTCAACTTTCCCTGAGTCGTTAACTGGTCTCTCTCGAGAATGTACTTGATTTCTCGATTCGATATCTCCGCTTGTCCGTTAGGATCAGGTGGTGGCGTGCAAGAGATGTACGATGACGTACCCCATACTTTTGCAAAACCTTATCAATTACCTTATTGCAGAAATGGGTACCATTATCTGTGATCAATGCTCGAGGGGTTCCAAAACGTGAGAATATGTTGCTGCGCAGAAACTGAGCCACAACTCGCATCATCGCGCGTGTGATCGCTCCACCCACTTTGAGACATAGCTCCATCACAAAGAAGATGTATAAGGTTATATGATGCGTGAAATGGTCCCATGAAATCTATCCCCATAAATCAAAACATCAACAATTTACCTCTAAAATGGGATGGCTGGTGGCCTGTCCTTCTCTAGATATGTTCCCATTCACGACATTTCCACACAAAGTGGAAACGAATTGATGAGCATCTTTAAATAAGGTAGGCCAGTAAAAACCCGATTGGAGTACCTTGGCTGCTGTTCTCTGTCCACCAAAGTGCCCACCACACGGTAGAGTGTGACAATGGTTTAGAATGCTGTGCATTTCATCTTCGGGCACACATCTCCTTATCACCTTATCAGCACAGTGTCTGTAAAGAATTGGCTCTTCCCAATAGTAGTGTTTCAGGTGTGCGAAAAACCTCTATTTCTTCTGATAGTTAAATTCAGGAGGGACTACTTTAGCCACTAAATAATTCACATAATCTGCGAACCATGAACTGCCTCTTCATCAATGGGCCTAAGAGTTTCTTTTTGTCCGAACTCGCCATTCACCGGAACATCATCTCTAGCCCTTCCAATGCGGAAAGATGGTATACTAGGGTTTTCAAGGCCTTTCTTGTCTTTAATTTCTACATCAAATTCTTGCAACAAAAGGACCCACCGAATTAATCGGGTTTTGCATCTTTCTTGGTCATCAAGTACTTAATGGCGTAATGATCGCAGCACCACGACCTTGTCGCCAATCAGTCAGTGGCCTCGAACTTGTCGGAAAGCAAACACAATGGCCAATGCTCTTCTCCTCGTAGTGGCATAATTCCGCTTGAGCATCATTCAAGGTTCTACTAGCATACTGATTACCGAAAGCCTTCTGCCGCCTTAACCGCCCAATCTCGGTCGCCGGCGTCACACATGAGTTCAAATGGAAAGACCAACTGCGCCACAACAATAGAGCCGAAACCAACTTATCCTTCAACACTGAGAATGCATGCAAACACGCGATCAAACTCAAATGGGATCCTGACTAGGAGGTTAGACAACGGTTTTGGTAACTGGTGAAAAATCCTTGATGAACCGCCTATAGAATCCAGCGTGGCCTAGAAAACTTCGAATCCCTTTTACTGACGAGGGTGGAGGCAACTTTTCAATTGCTTCAATCTTCGCCTTATCTACCTCTATCCCTCTTGCTGAAATCCGATGTCCAAGGACAATACCCTCTTGTACCATAAAATGGCACTTTTCCCAATTGAGTACTAAGTTTGTCTCTTCATATCTTGCCAAGATGTACTTCTCAAGTTCTCAACAGCTTGTCAAATGAATTTTCCTATTATCAAAAATCGCCCATAAAGATCTCAATTGTCTTTTCCACTATGTCTGAGAATATTACCATCATACATCGTTGAAAGTACCTGTGCATTGCATACCCAAAGGGCATCCGCCAATGCGAATGTACCATAAGGACAAGTGAATGTTGCTCCTCCCGATCCAGGAGCTAAGTGGCATTTGATTGTAACCTAATATCCATCCAAAAGCAATAGTATTCATAACCGGGCTAACTGACGAGCATCTGGATCTAGAACGACAATGGAAATGATCTTTCGAGTGGCCTTGTTCGCCTTTCTCGATAATCAATACAACCCCACTCTAGAATCGTTCTAGACGGCAGTAGAATGTTGTTTTCAGTCCTGATGACACTTGTTCCTCCCTTCTTCGGCACTACCGAAATCAAGTTTACCTTATGCATCATGCCTGAAATGGGGTAAATCACCCAAGATCTAGCCATTTTAGAAACCCTTCCGAACTACCTCTTCATTGCTCTGATTTAACCTCCTCTCGCGCTTCCATTGAAGGTTTATGTCCATCTTCTAATAAATACGATGCATGCACATAAGGACTAATCCCTTTAGATTCTACCTAGAGACCATCCGAGTGCATGTTTTGTGGATCCTCGAAGGACCCCTCTACCAACTCTCTCTCTTCCTCTCTCAGTGCAAATTAAAGATGCCAGATAATCACTGGTAGCGTAGATTCTACCTCAAGGTATGCATATTTCAAACGGTTAGATAGAGGTTTTGTTCCATCTCAGCGGCCGTCAATCGGGATGGGACCTGGCGTTTTAACTCCTTCGCACAGCGATTCGAAGTATTTCCATCTATTGTGTCCAAAAGAGTCCATCCATTTAACATATTTTTCTGCCTCTTCGCTCAGGTTCTCAGACTCATTCTCCACTAGGCTAGTCTCCAAAGGGTCAAGAGACCACTTCCTGGCCAGACACTGATAATTTCTACTATTTCGCCCATGAAGAAAGTATCACTCTCGTCGGGTGTCTCACCTGTCAAACACATTGAACTTATCATCTTCTTGTACCTCACTCAAGCCTCCGAACATCAAGACCATTGCTCTCGCATTGCAAGAAACGGTCTACCCAAGATTATCGGTATTTCTTTATCTTCCTCCATATCCAAAACAATAAAATCTGCTCGGAAGATAAATTACCACCTTACCAAGACATCTTCTATTATCCCTCTTGGATGCTTCTTCAAAGATCTGTCTTGTCAAGTGTGATCGTAGTCGGGCGGGCTTCACTCGATCCCAAACGTTTGAAAATGGATAGGGGCATAAGATTAATGCTGGCACCCAAATCACATAGGGCTCTCTTAAAGAGAGCATTTCCAATGGTGCAAGGGATAGTGAAACTGCCTGGGTCCTTGAGCTTTTGCGGCAGCTTTCTCTGAAGTATGGCACTACATTCCTCAGTCAAGTTAACTATTTCGAAATCAGCTAATCTTCTCTTCTGGGACAAAATGTCTTTCATAAATTTTACATAACTCGCATCTCATTTAAGGCATCAGCAACGGATATTGATGTGTAACTTTTGAACACCTCCATGAATTTAGTGAATTGCTTATCCAATTTATGCTTCTTGAGACGCCGTGTGTGGACTGAGGCTTATTTGGGTCCTCATGACTGTCCCGAAATGCTATCTGATCATCTGCTTGCCACTGCACCTTTCCGCCCCTAACTGCTTCTAATGACTGGGGGCTGTAATCAGATTTCCAATTCTTTCCTACTTCTCACATGACCGTTTAACATGCTCATTCCCATCTCTTCTTGGGTTTACTAATTACTTGGTAAGTGGAACCCTAGCTGTCTTTTTGTCGCAGGTGCCGCTACTCAGCCCATTTGTGCTCTCCAAACTCTCTCACCGCGCCGGTATTGGATTGCTCAACTCAATATTTGTTGCCGTACAAGCCTGCTTTAGTCTCATTCATGAAGGCAGTGGAAGTTACCATCTCGTGCAAGAGCTTGTTCTAAATCCAACTTTTCTCAGGGTGGTTCACTAGTCTCTAGCTCGATAACGACAGTCTCCCATTACCCGCCACCCATATCTCACTTGTTCGACCATTCCGGGTTCTGATTATTACGCCCACCTCGTCCCGACTCGATTCCGATAACTCGTTTCCCATACGGTCCTTGTCGGGTGGATTGATTCGATGAACCCGGAGACTGCATCGGGCTTGCTCTATTGTAGCTCGACCGACATTCCGTGCTGTCAGGCGGTCCCCCACGTATTCACATAACTCCCATGGGTCAACCGGATGGCGCTCAAGGGTTCCCTGCTGTCTATTTAACTGCTTAGTCACCAGTAAGCACATGATTCACCGCATTGTTGAGGACCTCATTATCTCTGCCACCCACCGCATTTATCGGGTGTAGCCTTCTCTAGGCCAACGACATTAGTGTTGGTTGCAAAGATCTTCTAAGATTTCATAAGCTTGGTCTCGTGATTTTCTTCATCAAGGTTCTCCACCAAGCATCAATCATTGTTCTAGTTGCATTTTTCGCACTATTATAGAAGGTGTGGACTTGCATCCATCCGTCGCCTTGTGTACACTTCCCGCACAATTCGGAATTACCGCCGATGCCTCCGCCAGTTCTCCTCTAGTCAGTCTAAAAAGTATTGATCTCTTGCACAAGTTGTGCAATTTTCGAAGGCGGGAAGAACTTGGTCAGGAATTTCTGCACTAAATCGTTCCACGAAGTAATGGAATCTGGTGGCTGACTGGTTAGCCAATGCTTGGCTCTATCACCTAGCGACAGTGGAAAGCCTCTCAACCCGAGTGCCTCCTCGCAACTCCGCTGTACTTAATCGCACGTTAGACTTCAAGGAAGTTCGCCAAATGCATGTTCGGGTTCCGCCGGGTAGTCCATGGAACAAGATATTCTCGAAGCATCTGCATGTTGATCGACTTCAATTCGAAATTGCTTGCTTGAATAGTGGTCGCCCGATAGTCAGCTCGAACAATAGCTTGGTGGTAAACGAACTCATCTAGTAGCTTGAAAGGATCATCCGTCGTATAAACTAGTCTCGTGCTTGATTCCTTCGTGTTTCCCATTTCGCCTCTCCGTGGTTCACCGCTCAATGCCAAGATTTTGCTCGTTTTCCATGATTATTGGATTTCTAACTGCTCGCTTCTCGTTTCTGCCAAGAACTTAAGCCCTTTCGCTCGTGATCAAACAAGTGTTGGCTATTTGATCTCGAAGTGTCGCATGTACTCATCAAAACCCAGCACCGCAATAACACACGAACCAACAAAACCAAATTACCAAGACTTGTAAAATGAAAATGTGCAAAAGAAAAATTCCGTAATATCTAATCACTTAATTTCATCAATCTAAACTGTCCAAGAACGCGCCCAAAAACTCGACAGTCAAAACGCTTGTAAAATGTACGCCTATGTGCGCAAGTGCACGCGTCGCCCTGCAATATAGTGTACTCACAAAGACGGAGCATCGATCCACAGACAGTGTATTGACTACAAAGGTTCTGGGCTTTTTAGATAATATCTCGAAGAGATGATTTAGGAAAGAAAGTGAATATGTGAAAATCGACTAGTGTTTTAGATTCTAATGAATTATCGGTATTGAAGACTAGGCACTCACTTCTTTTAATGGATTATTTCTCAAGATATTATTATTCAATGTATTTACAATTTGTCACGGCTAGGTGATCTTACTTACGAGATATCCTCTCTCGAGGTATATCCGCCATCTCGTGAATGAGCTGAGCATATCTCTATCTCCACTCGATTTCGAGATGCTTAAATGTTCTAACTCGAATGCCACCTTCGGATCTAATATCTCTATTTACCGAATCAACTCGGCGTCGCTTACTCCAGATCCCTCGATAACCTCATCTCTCGAATCTCAGCTCTCCAAAGCAGGGGATTATGTCACGCTGGCGACATCACCATATAATTAAACCATAGATATAGAGCAAGATATAACAAATTCGATAAATAACCGAATAAAATAAAGATCCAAACTTTAATCCATCAACATATGACAGGGTTCAACATAACCCTAGATATAGATCTAGAACATAATGAAAATGTTTAGTATTAAAAACATCATTCTCAAATCCAAAAATGAGAAATAGTACAAATCCCGGGCACTTCTTCAAGCCTGGCCGCCCAGCCCGAATTCGCGGCCTTTCTTCTCGGGCACGCCTCGATTCCCCACTACGGTTTCATTCAGATTTTTAAATGATGAGGTGCAGATCTCGAGTTGACGTCATGACGTTGAGACGCCGTGACGCGAGATGTCACGACGCTGTTGATTATTGATTTGCATTATTGACCCAACGTCGATGGACGCCACGACGGAACGTCAGCGACGTGGCAACCAATTTCCGCTCGCTCCCATTGCTCCGTAAGGCTTCCAATGTACTTTTGCTCCAATGTACTTGCATCCAAACTAAACACTAATTCAGGAGTCTAGCCACAAAAACTATGAAATTACTATAAAATAAACATGAAAAGGAAAAACTGACGCGGGTATAATATGAGTGTTTTAGACACTCATCACCATACTCGATATATGTTGAGTTAGGGTTAGGAGAGTTAGAATCGACTAATATCACCCTCCAACTAGCTGACCGTAGTGTGAAAATTCCTAGAGGGATAGTGAAGGATGTATTGGTGTAAGTAGACAAGTTCTACTTTCCTGTGGACTTTGTTGTTCTTGACACTCAACCTGTGGTGAATCAAGGGACTCAGCTCCCAATGATTTATGGTAGGCCATTCTTGGCCACTGCTAATGCCATCATACACTGTAGGGGAGGACTAATGACATTATCTTCAAGAATATGACCGGTTAATTTGAATATCTTCAATGTTATCAAGGAGATAGGGGATGATGAGGACGTCTGTGAGGTAAATATAATAGACTCTGCTGTGCAGAACTATGTAGATCATGTTTCATACGATGATCCTCTCAAGTCTTGTCTAGAAAGCCCAAGTTGTGTCGAGGAGGTAACCACATCTGAATTGGAGTTTCTGCACTCCATAATTAAGACAATGAGGTATCAAAGTAAATAAGTGCACCCAGATTTGAGAAAATGACACCACCGAGGATTGGTGTTACCTTCTCGAAGAGAAACCACCTAAACTGAGTTGAAACCCTTACCATCGCGATCTCAAATATGATTCCTGGTAGAAGAAAATATCCCAGAATCATATCCTCCTCTTTAGAGTCGATTAAGAGAATAAACTTTTGAGATATCGAGAACCCACAAACTGGCATAGGATGGACAATTGCAGATATTAAGGAAATCAACCCCTTGATTCGGCACAATGTGATTCACTTGGAAGAGGATGTCAAACCCTCTAGACAACCACAACGACGACTGAACCCAATCATGAAAGCAATGGTCAAGAAAGAGGTCTTAAAACTGCTGGACGTAGGTGTTATTTACCCCATTGCAGATAGAAAGTGGGTCAGTCCAACCCAATTAGTTCCTAAGAAATCTGTGGGGTCACAGAAAGAATGAACACAATGAGCTAATTCCCACTCTGGTCACCACAGGTTGAGGGTGTGCATAGACTATAGGAAACTCAGCGTAAGTACCTAGGAAAGATCATTTCACCTTTGTGGATCAAATGTGTCGGAGAGAGTCAGTGTGGCATGAATTTTATTATTTTCTAGATTGGTACTCAGGGTACAATCAAATTGAGATAGCCTTAGAAGACCAAGAGAAAACCAAGTTCACCTACCCTTTTGGAACATTTGCCTTTAGGAAAATGCCCTTCGGATTATGTAATGCGCTAGGAACCTTCCAGCGGTGCATGATAGAGATTTTCAGTGATATGATAGAACACATTTTGGAGATTTTCATGGACAATTTCTCTGTTTTTGGAGATTCGTATGAGGGATGCCTGGAGAATTTACGGAGGGTACTGGAGAGGTGTCAAGAGAAGAATTTAGTGCTGAATTGGGAGAAGTGTCACTTCATGGTGACACAAGGGATTATGCTAGGACACATAGTGTCGAAGTTAAGGAATTGGTATGATAAAGCCAAAGTTGAGTTGGATCTCCGACTTAATACCCCTAAGTGTGTTAAAGATGAGTACTGTGGTCGCTCTTAGGTCATGCAGGATTTATAGGAGATTCATAAGAGACTTCTCACAGCCATAGCCCTGGTCTCTTTGTGCAATTTGAGCCATAAGACATCACCTTTGTATGGTCAGCTGTGTCATGAGGGAGCCTTTGATAAATTGAAACTATGTTAGTGTCCTCCTATCATGCGATCTCCTCCAATTGTGTGTGTGTGGCAAACATCCCCTCCCTTAAGATCATGTGTGACACTAGTGATTATGCCATAGGGGCTGTTTTGGGGTAAAGGGAAGATAAAAAAGCTTTTGTGATCTATTATGCCAACAAGACTTTAGATTCCGCTCAGTCCAATTACACAACTACGGAAAAAGAGTTCTTGGCTGTCGTATTTGCCCTAGAAAAATTCAGGTTGTACATTGTAGGGTCTCCTGTAACCATTTTCACGGATCATGCAACAAGTACGGTTTCTGCAGGATACTAAGCCTCGTCACTAGGCGGATCCTGCTCTATCAAGAATTTAACTTGATTATTAAGGATACATAGGAATTGAGAATGTGGTAGTCGACTAAATTGCCCTGCTAGTTCGACACCACTCGAAGGCCTACCCATAGGCTACACTTCTTCTTGATGAGCAACTTTTTTACTCGTCCACCGGCCCAAGGGTATGCGACATAATAACTATCTCGTGACAGACGTGATTCCACCCCCAATGGACCTCTCCTCAAAGAAAGAGGAAATTTTTGGTGGACATAATGAAATACTACTTTGATGACTCATACTTGTTTAAATACTGTTCGGACCAATTGATGAGAAGGTGTGTATCCAATGACGATCAAATTGGGGTACTCACCTTCTGCCACTCAAAAGCTTGTGGAGGGCATTTCTTCGCAAGAAAAACGGCGAACAAAACTTACAAGCTCTGCTTATTGGCCCAATTTCTTTTAAAGACTCCGCTTTGATTTTTGCAAAACCTCGTACTGTGTCAACAATTAGAGGAAGGAACATATTCTACTCTTATTTAATCATCGAGATCTTCGATTGTCGGGTTTAGGACTTCCACGGCCTTTTCCCTCCTCTTGTGGGTACCTTTACATTTTATTGGCGCTGATTATGTTTCTTAGTGGTGGAGGCTATTCCAACGAGAACTAATGACCGCTGCTGTTGTTTTGAAATTTTGAAAGAATATTTTTTCTCGCTAGAGTGCCTCGCAATCGTGAAGGGTGCATGGCTCCATTTTTGTAATCGACCCTTTGAGAATTTGTTGAAAAAGTATGGAGTCACCCACAAAGTTTCCACGGCTTACCACCCACAGACCAATGGTCAGGCCGAATTAGCCAATAGGGAAATCAAACATATTTTGGAAAAACAAATAGCCCAAATCGTAAGGATTTGGTCGTCGACTAACCGACGCTCTTGGGCTTACCGCATCGCTTAAGACTATTCTGGTATGTCTCCTTATCGGCTAGTTTATGGAAATTCTCGCCATCTTCCGGTGGAAATGGAACACAGGCATATTAAATATTAAACTCTTAATTTTGATTTGGCTCAGGCAGGTAAACAGAGACTGCTGCAGATGAACGAGCTTGATGAATTGCGGCATGAATTAAGGGAGAGCTCACGATTCCACAAAGAGAGGCTCAAGCTATTCCATGACAAGAATATTGTAAGGAAGACCTTTAACCTCACCAAAAGGTATTGTTGTACAGCTCAAGCCAGACATTTTTCCAGGTAAACTCCATTCTAGGTGGACTGGCCCTTTCATCGTCAAGGTAGTTTACCCATATGGCGCAGTTGAGATTGAGAATCCGGAAAATGGGAAAATCTTTAAAGTCAATGGTTAGAGCTTAAATCCATTTCTCGAGAACTTCGACCGCCAGGAGAATAGTGAGGAACTGGTAGATCCGCTCTACCGGGATGTTCCTTAAGTGTAATCTCTATCCTACCCCTTTTGTATATAGTTTTTCTTTTCCTTTCTTGCATTTCTTTACGCTTTATTTTTTTAGTCTGCCTTTATTAAATAAAAAAAACAATTAAAAATAATAATTTTTTTTTTTTAATTTGGAGAGTCCCACCCTTCTGTCCTCGTATTTTTGGCCCTCTCTTATAGTTTGTTGGGTGTATCGTCCGTGCATTGAGGGCAATGCCTGTTTCCGTGGTGGGGGTGGGCATACGCTAGTTGGAGCCATTTTAGTGCATGCTATTTGGTTTAATTCAATGTTCTTAGGGGATTAAGTGCATGCAAAGTTTTTGATTTTCGCTCAGGGTACCCAGATTGACTGGTGATGTATGCACCGCGTTGACCTTATGTATGCACTCCATATAGTCCTCACCGCACATACACAATAACAGTATGCACAAAACTTTTTTTTTCATATTTGGGACCATACTGACCCCAATTCTTTTCTATTCTCCAGAGTCAATCTTGATTGGTCTCACTATCATTCATACACTACACAAGTCATTGATTTCCTGCCCCAAGCTCATTTTTGCTTGCTATTACTTCAGCTTGTGCATTGTTTTAGCTATCCTTGTCAACTACATGCATCTTATTCTCTAAGGAACACCCATACGTAGCTGAAAGATGATTTTAGGCCATAATTTCTCTGTTAAACTTCTAAATCATACCGAGTCAACCCTTTGCACCCCTCTTGAGCCTTGAATTGCCAATTCTGTTCGAACCCTATGAATCTTGATCACGAGGAGTACGGCAGGACCTGGGCGGCATGAAGGTGTCGAGAGTGTAGCACGCCCAACAAACACAAGTTAGGTTGGAGGGGGTATGAAGCAGGGAAAGAAGCGAGCATGTAGTGAAATCCAAGACGTAGAGAATTTTGGAAATTTTTGTAAAGTAGATTTGCACCACACTTATCGGTATCTGGCACTATTAATTTACGGTACTCATCCCAACCAAAGAAAAAGTGGCATATAAAGTGGTACCGATACCACACTTATCGCGCCCTGCATCACCCAAGGCAAACCCTAAGTACACTTCGTAATCGGGTACCGCGTGCGTGAATGGGCCATTTGAAGGGTTTTTCTCCCAAAATTTTGAACCCTTTCATATCTTCTCCCCCCCTCCCCAACTCCTATATAAGAGAAACCCTAACCTAATTTCCCCTCTCACCAAAGCAAACCCTAGGTCAAACGTTCCCCCCAGTGTCTCCATTGCTTTGACCTGGGACATTCATAGTTCTTCGCACTTAGAGACTGGAAGTACTAGACCCGTAGTGGTAAGTGCTCCTCATCTCCTTGAGAGCAATTTGAATGAATTTTCACTGTGTTAATATGGATTATGTTGCGGCTTTGGTTGGTGGTTCTATGTTCCTGCTGATTAGTAAGTATCCCAAGAATAACTGTAATGGGAGAAAGGTTCTGACTTATTTGGAAAAGGTGAGTTCGATACTGTTAGAGATGGGTTGTTGGGAGACCGTTGTGTGTGTATGGGCTATTCTCGCTATATTCGCCATTTTGGCCATATGATTCGTGCCACAGTAGGTGTATCGGAATCAACAAAATTTATATCATAAATCCTACTCGTAGTCACACGCAGTAGCGGTCATTCAAATACGTGGATGGGTTTTCTTGTACAAATGATTTGCAAAAGATTCAAAAATGGTGAATTTCAATTTGGATTTTTAGGCTTTGTAAACAGTGTTAATGCTCACAGATGAAACTACAAAATAAGAAAAAATGTAAAATAGAACCCTCAAGTAAATGGGCCATCATTTAGGGCTTTAAGGCAATTAATATGTCCTGGGTCTTTTCCTGCGTTGGGGAGGATGACATAGTCATTTCCCGAACCCGATCTTCATTTGGCTTTAAAAGCTAAACCCTAAAATTTCCCTTCAAACATGCATTAATCGTATAAATGTTCCTACCCAGATAACATATCTCAAAACCTACCCTACAAGAACTAATAGAAAACTAACTGATAACAAAGTGGATCTAGTGATACACCACTTAATCCAAAAAGCTTGCCACCACACGTTAGTGAGGGTGTGCTCTAGGAGATTTTTTAACCTAAGGGTGAGAAGCGTGAACCAAATACTCATAAATCATATACATGGAAAAACAAAGAATTTGCAAATTTACCTCAAAACTGGTACCCAGTGGCCTTCCTCTTCAAGGAGGAAGAGGTCTAGCCAACCATCCTCTGAGTTGTCATCCTTAGAGGAGTGTTTGGTAGCCGAGAAAGGGAGAGAAAAGGGAGGTGGGAGAAAGGAATGGAAACCGTCACCCGGGTTTTCTATCACAATTGATTGATCCAAAAGCTCAGAGTAGACTGAGGCTTATATAGTGCTCAGTGTAGGAAATTACCAAAAAAAAAAAAAAACTGCAAAGTTACAAGGATAAATTTGAAGAAAACCAAAAGGGACTAAAACTTAAAAGCAGAAGCAACATGAATAGGCTGAATGTGAGAATCAAGGGCGGTGATGACTAGGGCCATGGCAGATACTTCACAAAGCCAGACTAAATTGTCAGGCTTTTTCATTTTCTTATGTTTTCCTCGCTCTTCTTCCTCTTGGTCTTTATCTACTGATGCCGAGTTTGACTCAATTCTTCATGCTTGATCGACTCAACAATTTTGGCACGATTAGCTCTATGAAAACTGAGAAAATTTGCCACACAACATATCGTAGAATAGAACTAATGTGCAACCGTGGGTTAAATTAGAACAGATTATACACAAAAGCACTCAAACCTATAATAAATAGGCTCAAAATATCACTTATACCCAATCACACCTCCTCAATCCCACACATTGCTAGTCCCTTAGCAATGAAAAAGAAAAAGCAAAGAGAGCATACAAAAACAATAACAAAATTATGTTCACAAATTGCTATTTCATAAAGGTTGTGAATGAGAATCTGGCAACTAAGTAAGAATCATCAAACCCTGCCCAATAACTATCTTGAGAGAATGAATCAGCTATATACAAAATTGAGTATCAAAAGAGCCTCCCTTCGCCGATTCAACCAGAGACTTCAATTAAAAAACCTAGTGTTTAGTTTGATCGTCAATACAACCGCCAAACTCGTGACTTCCAACCTAGCTACTGTCAATAACTTGCATGCAATCAACCAATGATCGACCCACTCTTATCTAATAAACTCTTTTGTGTTGTAGGGTGCAAATTGGCGGAATCGACCTCACCAAAGTCCAGGGATCTACCGATGACTCCTAACCAATAAGGCTTAGTGGCACCAAGTCATAAGGATCTTCATCATTGAACTCTTCAGGTTTCAACTGACTCAATGATTTCAAACTCCACACCACAACTTGCTAAACTCCAACCCATCCACCCATGTAGTTTAGCACTGTTTTATGGTTCTAACCGCCGGGCTTAAAAAGTAATCGGGTTTGGAAGGTTTTCACCGTATACCCTGACCGTGCTCGGTTTCCCAAGGCAAATGCCAGTAAATTCTTTTTTCTTTTCCTCTTTTCTTTTATTTTCGAAGACACATTGGCCTCTATTCATGGGGTCCTAACCTATTACAGGGTCAACGTAAACCAGTAGGTTTTACAATGTTTAGAGGTAGACATGCCACTTCACATGAAACCTGATGCACAATGTGTGGTTAGCTGGAAGGTGGGAAGAAAGGCCAATGTTGCAACAAGAATTCAACTTTAATCAATTCACTCAACTAGGCATGGGACCAATCTAACAAAGACATAATTAGACAAAGTTTCAACTTTTCAAACTGTAGGCTACGCAAAACACACAATTAAAAACATTTAGGTGCAAAATGGGTCTAATTTTTAAAAAGTGTTCAGATAGGTATAATGTAATAAAGGACAACCAAGAAGCCACCTAACACTCAAAATGGGTTTGCTCAAAATAATACCAAAACATAATACGCCACTCCTTGCTAACTCTCCCCCCCAACCAAATGTCATCAATCAAGAATATTGATTGAAAGTTAGAGTAATATGCCACTCCTTTACGATATGTGCTCTGTTTTGATAGGAGACTTTGCAAGCTTTCCATCGACACTATCTAATTCAGCTGGGCTTCAAATAAATGTGTTAGAGAAGAAAATAGAGGGAAAAAAGTGACTAGTTGAGCATTGAAAATTACCTTCATAATAATTTCAAAAGTGTTCTTTCTGGCTTATATTTGATTCTGCACTCTAAGCTTTCCAATCGCACCAAAAACACCTAAACGAGTTCAAATGAAAAGTTAAGGGCGAAACAAAATGGTTGAAATTTCGCAAGTGCGAAATTTTTTTTTTCAATTTTTTTAATATATATATATATATATATATATATAATAATAATAATCATATAACATTAAAAATAGCATAGTAGGAATCATATAATTATTGTAAATGCTTAATTTTCATGTGCTATGAACCATCACACAAAGACCCTGGGTTCGACCAGAATCCGCCCTTATCTATACCACGTAGGTGTATCGTAATCAACAAAATTTATATCTCAAATCCTACCGCGTAGTCGTTACCGCAAGATAGCTGCTCTAGGTCAAACAGCTGTGGATGGGTTTCTTTTGTACAAATGATTTTGCAAAGATTCAAAAAATGGTGAATTTCAATTTGGATTTTCGTGTTTTGTAAAAACAGGGGGTGTTACTGCTCAAGGCCAAACCAAAATAAGAAAAAAAATGTAAAGAACTCTTGAAGTACTGGGCCATTGGTTTAGGGTTTTATACTCAATGATGTCCTCTGTCTTTTCTCAAGTTAGGGAGGATGACATATAGTCATTTCCTAACCTACCGGCTATTTGGCTTTAAACCTAAAACCCTAAAATTTCCTTCTTGAAACATAGCATTTAACTGGCATAAATGTCCCAACGGTGATAACATATCTCAAAACCCACCCCTACAGTAACTAATAGAAAACTAACCTGATAATAAGGGACTGGGGTGATAAGCAATCCATCTGTAATCCAAAAGCTTACAAATACACGCAGTGAGGGTGTGCCTGGGAGATTTAACCTAAGAGAAGGCTGTGAACGCAGTCACCCATAACTGCATACATGAAAAATAGTAGAACTTGCAGCTTACCTCAAAACTGGTACCCAGTGGCCTTCCTCATGAGAAGAGGTTCAGCCAACCATCCTCCGAGTTGTCTGGTCCTTAGAGGAGTGTTTGGCAGCCGAGAATGGCAGAGAAAAGGAAAGAAATGGGGAGGCAAGGAAGCCATGTGGAAACTTCCGCCCCGGTTTCTATCACGAATCGATCGATCCAAAGTTTGTACAAACTGAGGCTTATATAGGTGCTCAGTGTATAGGAAATTACCAAAAAAAAAAAAAAAAAAAAACAAAATGAGTGCCACATAAGCGATGTTCTGCAAGAAACCAAAAAGGGATCAAAACGCCAAAAAGTAAAGCACAATAATAGTAGCCGAATGTGAAATACTGGGCAGATGAATAGGTATGGCAGAGCAATTTCAGAAAGAGACTAAAATTGTGCTTCTAATTCTCTTGGTGTTTTCATTTTTTCCTCTTTATTCTTATCTACGATGCCAGTTTGACTCGAATTCTTTCTTAGCGTTAGATCAGCTCAACAATTTTAAAACATTAGCTCGTGAAATCGCAAAATTTGCCAAAATGCATCAGTAGAATAGTAGGGACCTTAATGTGCAAACGGGTTAATTAGAATGATTAGTACACAAAAAGCACTCAAAACCTATAATAAATAGGTTCAAAATAGCACCCTTTGAGCACTAACTACCATATATATGGTGTTAATCAAGAACACCTGGGAAAGCGAAGATTAGCTCTTCTTAATGGAGTGTCAGAAAAACGAAGGCCATACTTATTGTAAAGAAAGGAAAAGGTGTTGAACTGAGAGTGAGGAAGGAAAGTGAGAGTGAAGATTAAGAAATTAGTACATGTCACAAATCGAATCGAGCGAAAAAGGGCTCCAAATAATTGCATGGGTTTCCACTGTGAGCGGGGAATGAGAATTGAAACGTTTTTGTTTACTCACCCTATTCGTGTCGTTATTAGATCGTAACTGGAATTTAGTTGCGAGGAGGGCAGCACATAATCGACCGTTGTCGTGGAATTCTACTCCATGTCAGAAATTCTCTGACTTGAAATCGGAGATGTAGACACCTTGTTGTAGACTACAATTTTGGAAATAGGTTAATGAATTATTATTACATTTCGATCGCTAGATCATTTGAATTATGTCTGCCCTACCACACATGACCGACCTTACCCACTCAGGGCTATTATAGAGTTTGATGCTAATCTGTTTGCAAATACCATGTGCACTTGACCCGGTACCAGAGAGCTTTGTCTTGTGAGAGCTCATCTACAAGGGAAATTAAAACTGGTATGCATTGATGAACAAGGTCATTCGCAATATAAAGTTGGTAGAAAGGAAAGGAGAGAGGTTGCCAAGCAAGGAAGAAATCCAGTTTCTGTATGAGGTAATGATTGGAAAAATTGACTATGCTTGGGTAATATGGTGTATTATGAGGACTTTAGGGTCCCCCGGCCCGAAAGCAGGCACATCCCTTCTCGACCACCAGTTACAAACTTTGGTGGTTGTTGGGATAAGGGGCTCTGGTAGAGAAAAAAGAGTTCTTCCTAGGCTGGGGCCCATCACAAACAAGACAAAAGCAAAAAGCCGAGCTGCTTCCACAAGGCCTTAGTCAACACATCCCCCTTTGGCTATTTATGGGGCTTCATCGTCATTAACTCTTGGTCCGATGAGTACATCCCCCTTAAAGAGGATGGAGTGTAGAATCAAAGGATGGTTCAAATGCATCCTTAGAGCGAGAGGAAACAATGGATCATAGGCTCTCAGGCTTGAGGTCACATCTGAGGAGAACCCATTGTGTAGATGATCTTCCTCTGATTTGGAAAGGGATTTTGACGAAATTTGGATAGTAGATGAAGATGCATTCTCTGGTGAAGAGGAGGAGGACGTAGATTAGTAGCATTTTTGGACAGAATAGGGTGGTGTTGGCAATTGGTGAGACCTACGACCATGTCATACCAACACCCATTTTGTTCTGTAAACCACATTTGTGTAGCCCATGGTCCTTAAGCTTGAAAGAACCTTTTTGATTTTTCGATTACGTAGGATGTTCCTCTTTGATTTCTATGCATGTTAGTTTTCTTGGTTATGTGTCTTTGCGAGTTATAATGAAGTTCATTTCGGTTTAGTGATCTCATTGCGATATCTTGTTGAATCAGGTGGTCCTTTATATGAGTATCGACTGTAATGGTTGTTATTTTGTCCATTACTTTGGGACTGTGGTATTCATTTAAGTTCAAATGGTTGCATACTCTGTCAGGTTATAGCACTATGTTCATTTTTTCCCTTGTGGGAAACTTGCAATGCCTAACTGCACCTTAGCGCACTTTGTTGAACCTCATAGTCGATAGGCTTTACTAGTTCAAATCTTGCTAGGGACTAGCAAGTTGTAGGTTGGGGAGTGTGTTGGATACATAAAAGTGCAACATTTATATAGGGTTTTAATCCCCCCAGCTCATGTTTTGCTCTCATTTGTGTGGAATAGGTGCTTTTGACCATTTCTAACGTTTTTATGAGTGTGCAGGTTTTTCAAGTCCCGTGCACATTTTCATAGCGATTTGGGTCCAAAGAACAAATGTAGATCATCGTTGTCGATTACATTGCATTGTCGAGAGGCCACAGGTAGTGCTACGGTGAAGAGGGCGTTCTTGACATGGTACCGATGCACGAATATAGTGGTACCGATGCCCCAAGGCTGGAGCACCGGTTGCACTTTTGAATGCAGGTACCACACTTGCGGCTGGTATCAACATGCGATCCCTGCTGGACTTGAGCAGAATTTCAATCTTAGTCTGGGCTCGCTCGTCTTTTCGACCACTTGAGATCACTAATGAAGTTGTATTCGTACTTTAGGGGCGAGAGTTAAGAACCGATCGGATTTAAGGGTTTTTGTTTTGAACGGTTGGAGTGTTTTCTCATTTTGCTAGGAGTTCATAGAGTAGAGTGTAGTTTTCTTCGATTAAGGTTTTAATCCTTGTAATCTTTTCAGTTGGTTTCTATAACGAGTATTCTTTACGGGATTCTGTGTTTTTGATATCGACCTTGCAATTAAAATATTTATTTCTCAAGTCACATTTACGATTAGTGTTTTATTAATCATGAATCGACTCTTGGTTTTAATGGAGTTCTAAACACTCCATGATAGGAGTTCCTAACGGTGAAACTCACCTCTGGCTAAGGTAATGGCCTCAATTCCTCTTTTGTGCTTGATAGGATTGCATGATGCTAAACACTTGCAAAAAATAATACATAAACCTTAGTTTGGCATCTTCTTGACAACGTGTGAGCAGAGACTCTTCGGTACACGTTGTGTGATAAAATGCGGACTAAAAGTCCCAGGCTCATCGTCTGAACAAAAGTTTGTTATCGCTCGTCGTTCTTTGTCTTATAAGAAACTTAATGTTATATCATCCGCCGAAGACCATTCATCAATGGCTCTAGATGAGATTGTGAGTAAGAGTGGGCATTACCTGGCTGGTGGTGAGGCGAAAACCTAAAAGATCTATCATTCACCCTTCTTGTTTTAAAATGAGTTAAGTTATTCGGTTGCTCGATCAATCAATCACAACCCCCAGTTTTTACTTTAAATGCACATTCATTGGATATGATCACTAGGATCACCTGGGAAGCCACTCCTGTAAAAATGACACATGGACTCCTCTGATGATATAATGCTTGATGACATTAGTTCCTACGCTTAGGAATAATTTCAGCATACGAAATAGACGAAGCACACGACATGTTGCTCGATTGTCAGCTTGCTCGTCAGGGTTCATGTCAGTCGAATACATGTAGACATCATCCTCCTTCTCCTCCTTCTCCTCCTCCTCATCATCACCATCATCAAAGAGATGTCTATGGCTACCACCCATTGTGCCTTGCAGTTCAGCTCGAATTTCTTCAATATTTGCAGCTTTTTTTGCTTTGGCTTTATTCCTTTCAACCAAAAGTTAACTCATTTCTTTTTGCACTTCGAGAGGCACATTAGGACACTTCTTGCTATTTGAGTAGGGATCTGTATGTGATAAGTGAAATTTAAACCGAGTAATTCAACCACTTTTAATCACCATACCACAAAAAATTGCATATTGTGTCATTTTTGTTCTCTTCAATAGGTGTACAATATTTCCAAGCAGGATCATGACCTCTGTATTACTTCCCATATCCATCTTATAAACTTAAGTAATTGTAATCAATTCATAGTATGTAATCTTAATCTAAATATAAAGTTGCATTAATTATCATAAGTTAAAAAAATGTGTTTTTATTCATTAATTATTATATTTCTTATTCACATAATAATAATCTAAGTCTGAGATTATATTAAATATCTAAATATACACATAAATGTTCATTTTCTCACATTGATTAACAAATTTTCATATTTCATATTCATAATCTTTCAATCTAAATATAAAAGTTGCATTAATTATCATAAGATTAAAGAAAATGCATTTTACATTAATTAAAATTTATTATATTTCATATTCTATAATCATAATCTAAGTCTAAGTTATATTAAATACAAATATACATAATATGTTATATTTTATATATTAACTATAAATTTTCATATTTCATATTCATAATCTCATTCTAAATATAAAGTTGCATTAATTATCATAAGTTAAAGAAAATGTATTTTTACATTAATTAACAATTTATTATATTTCATATTCATAATCGTAACCTAAGTCTAAAGTTCATATATTCACTAATCGTAATCTAAGTCTGAGATTATATTAATATCTAAATATATATAATATGTTCATATTTCATACATTAATGAACAAATTTTCATATTTCATATTCATAATCTCAATCTAAATATATAAATTTAGTTAATTATCATAAGTTAAAGAAAATGTGTTTTACATTAATTAATAATTTATTATATTTCATATTAATAATCGTAATCTAAGTCTAAAGTTATATTAAATATCTAAATATACATAATATATCATATTCATAATCTTAATCTAAATATAAACTTAAAAACAATCTTAATCTAAATATAAACTTAAATGAATTACTAAATTGCAAAAATGTAAAAATAAAATAAAATAATTAACATGGAAACATACATTAAAGTTGCAAAAATTATGTATTGAGACGGAAGACCAGACACAAAAAATAGACGAAAATATTCTCAAGGGACTTGCATAAATCGAGGTGTTTGAGAGAGAATGAATGAGTTTGATATGAAAAACTAGTGATTTTAGGGCTATTTATAGATTTTGGAGTCAAATTAGTAGGGTTTTTTTTAATTTATCAAAACCGCTAAGAAATGAATTATGGTAGGTTGGATTTGATGTTGAATCCAAATCGGCCGTTAGATTGATCCTAGTCGTTAGAAATCCAATTTTATTTGTTAGATCGAGTCAAATATTCAAATCCATCGTCGGGGATTGAAATGCAATTAGTTGGATCAACACAGTTGAACTCGTAGTCATATCATGAGTAGCCATTAGAGATTTTGAAAAACCCAAATGAAATCTCAGCCTTCCGTGTCAATGACTACGAATTAGTGGATCATCAGCTATATCGCCCAGATAACTTGTAGATATATCGTTCCAATCACAAAAATTCCTTAAATAGCGTGTTTATTCCTACGCTGTTTTAATGTCGATATTGTTTGATATATTGGTAAATAAAAATGATATATCAAATATATGGTGATTTTAACCGATATTTTCGATTTTCCTTCGATTCGACTTTCGTTTGCAGTATCGTGTCGAAGGCGGACACTTGAAATATGCGATGATATATGCGACATTTAACCCCGGATCTGGAAGGTGGTTCAGTTCCATCATCCTTATTATTTTCCCGAGATGATCCAATTTTGATTGAACCATACTGTTATTAAAGATTTCCCCTATTAAAGCAGCCACCTCTTTCCATATAGCCCCTTTGTCTTGACTAAGTTGATGGACTTGGGCTTGAAGGGTTTCATTGGTCTTTACTGCATTAATTAATTTCTCATACAACATTGTATAGGACCGTGCTAGTTCTTTATCCGAGATTTCATCCTCTTCCTCTTCACCCATAAGGGAAGTTGGAACATCTTAAGAAACTAGAGTAATGACTAAGGAAGTTCGGGCATCAGTTAAGACTCATTCCGGAACTTCCTATCGTCTCATTCTAGAACTAAAAGGTGGGGGCTAGACGTGAGTTGATTGATTGGTTCCTCATCTTCTTTGCACTCCTCTGATTCATTATCACTCCAAGTAACCACCAAGTAGGACCAGTTCTTCTTTTTATTGACACACTCAACTTGACTGTGACTATATCCTCCTCATTCTTTGCACTAGATTGATTTGTTCCTTAGGTTTGACCTTAAAGTTCCTTCTTGTGTCCTACCAAACTTTATAGGATGAACCATAAGCAAATTTACGGGTCTAAGGGTTACCTTTTGCTTGAGTATTTAGCCTTTTTAGGCTCATTCAAAATTCTTGGACAACAAGGCCACTGATTTTGAGAACTCATCACCTTTATCATTAGGTAGTTCGGACTTAACCTATTTCAATGGTTAGCCCTATGTAAGACTTAGTCGCACGAGTTTCTTCCTTTCCTTGGCTTCTTCACTCGGTTCTATTTCAAAGATATGTAGAAATCCCATGAGTTCCTCAACTCTCATATTTTTTAGGTCATTCGCTTCCCTTATTGCTATTGCCTTGTATGTGAACCTTGGAGGCAAAGATCTTAGAGCCTTTTTAACTAGTCATTCTTTAGGAATCTTTTCCCCAAACGCATAGGACTCATTGGCTATGTGTCACACAGTCTTCCATTGAAGTCGCTAATATTCTCCTCCTCCTCACTCATCTACAAGTTCTTGAACTTGGTGGTTAGAAGTTCTAACATCGATTCACGAATTGCATTGATTCCTTCAAAAGATACAAGAAGGATATCCTATGCTTCCTTGGCTACTTCAGCGGTGGAGATCATTTTGAATTGATTGGGATCAACACCATTGAAGATTTCATTCAGGGCACGTGAATTTTGAGTGAACATGGTGTCTTCTTCAGGTGTCCATTCCGCTTCGCTTATGGGAATAGTTTTCCCTTGACATTGTCTAGGTTGGGGGCTTCCATCCTAGTAAAACTTATCTCCATGCCTTTTCATCAATTGATTTTATGAGTGCATGCATCATTATTTTTAGTAGCCATAGTTCGTCGTCCAGTAGGAGGATGAAGCATGAATCGCCTTCTTTTATCAAATCCATTTGATACTCACACACAAATAGTTAGAGTAAACACGGATCTCACTCAGTAACTTAGAGTGACCCTCTTTGATACTAATTGACAAATATAAGTGCGTGTTCTTTGACACATTTCCTAATGTTAAAATTGTGCTTAGTTCGAACCTTAGTGCAGTGAGTCTGATCTTCCCTGTGGGACAAAGTGTGTGTAGAGTAAATATAAGATATATGCAACAAATTAAAGTGCACACAATATGTTTATGTGATTCGGCAACTACCTACATCCGCGAGGCTATGCCCAGATGCAAGGATTTCTACTAGTCTAATTCATGGTTACAATTAGTCTTATGTGGTACAAAACTCCTACATGCCCTTCTTTAACCTAATCACTCCTAGTAGAATTCAGAATGAACTCCCTCCATTCCTGTAATAGTATCGCATATAGTACTATCCATTACATTGATAAGATGAATAATCTTAAAAACACCTTATCTTTCACCTAAGGTGAAAGGCACTAACGTCTGTGCCTTAATTAGTATGCGTAGTCGACCACTCTTAAGCACGTCGAGCTTAAACGTTCTGCTCTCGTCGGTGAGAAGCAACAATCCCTTAATTTGTAGCCCTTGCAATTTAGTCTCGAAGTCTTTAATAAGTTAGATCATTATCTGTCTGACTCGTGCGATATCTTGTTTCTTGAACTTTTATCTTTTAACTATCCCAGTGGAAGTAGGAGACTTAGGCGGCATTTGTTTTTTTTTACTTAATGTTGAATATAACTTTTTTTTTTTAGCTTAATGTTGAATAGTACTTAATAGCATTAAGTATTAAGTTGTTTGTTAATATTGGATAGTGAGTAGGGATGGCAATAGGGTGACTTATTTCGGGTTCCCACCCCGCCCTGTCCTTAATGGGACGAGTTTGATTTAACTATAATCGGGTTTTTGGCGGATTCGGGTTTATTTTCTCAAACTTGAGATAGGTTCGAGTAAGTTATTCATACGATTATATTTTAAATTTTTTATTATTATTTTATTTTATACTTTAATATAAATAATTATAATGTTTTTTTAATAAATAATTTATAAATTCAAAACTTTTTTTAGAAATTTCAGTAATAAGTTGTGAAAATTTTAAAAACAAATAGTTGAATGCTAAAAATATTTGGCTTTCGTAAAGAATCGAACAATCGGTATAGTTACGATTTTCCCTCTTTTAGATTAGGAACCTAATTAGGTTCTCTGGATTTGATAGCTTAGATGATCGAATCCTCTTGATCTTATCTTTATTCACTTGATAGAGGAGTCTTAAGCCCATTAGTAGCTTACTCCCCAAGTACCTTGGCCTCCAAGGGTCCAAAATTGGTTTGTGTCCCATGTCGTTAAATTGCTTATTGCCTGGAAACTCTCAGGAATGGCTGTGCTACATCGTGGAGCTGCCTTAGTCGAGGACTTCTTACAGGTTCTTCAAGAACTTCATGTTTCAAACAATAAAATCTTCTTCATACTTGATGTTTAAGAAGTAGTCATCGTATAACACTAGAGATAGAATGTTAGGAATCCCAAAAGCCCAGCTAGTATGGTTAATAATTGCTTATTCTGAATAATTCCATTACTTGTTAGTATTTCCATAACATACAACATTTTATAGGATAAGAACTCTTCAATGGAATATTCTATCTCAATCTTGTCAATGTTATGGAGCGGAGGTTGTCAATTGGAACCCAGTTACAAAGGGTGAAAGTAGTACGGCCTTTTTTTCAATTTTTTTTTTTTTTTTTTTGTACAAGGACTCAAATGCAGTTGATAAATTTCAGTGCCTTTTGTGAGCTCATTTTTAGAATATATATTTTTTTGCTTTCACTTTTTGTTGTTATCATGCATGCACATATACACACATAAATACATATATACATGCATACACACATACATTCATGCATACAGACATTCACTCGTGCAATTCAAAGCTGGTAAGTATCTACAACAAAAAAAGGTTGGAAATTATTATTGTCAGCTTATTAACATTTTTTGATTTTTTACAACTTACTTTTTCTTCTTTCTTTTCCAATTTGATTAGTGGTATCATAGTAGCAACTGGAATTAGTTGTGAGGATATAGCACAAAATCTTATTGATCTCTAGCCTTCTTTCTTAAAACACGAAATTGCCATTTTTAGTGGTTAAATTTTGTGCATAACAGTATAAAATCAAAGAATGTTGATCCCTCATGCAGAGATGATGACAGGTGATGTGCATTTAGAGGAGAAAGATGTTAGGGTGAGTGTTTCTATTGTAATGTCAAATGTTTTTTTTATATTGTATAAAATTCCTATGTAATTTAAAAAATATGCTTATTTATTGTTAATCCCGAATAATTCCATTACTTGTTAGTATCTTTACACAACATACAAATTTTTAGGATAAGAACCTCCTCAATGGAATATTTTATCTCAATTTTATGGAGTGGAGGTTGTCAATTGGAACTTAGTTACCAAAGGTGAAAGTGGTATGACCTTTTTTTCCTTTTCTATTGAATATTTTCTAAAAGTTCGAGCATGTGGGTACCATGGGCTTTGGCGGACCCTCACCTTAATAGGCCATCGGATGGTGAAGCCCGTAGTATAATGGCGAATCTACGATTGCAGTTAGGCTGAACATACTTCCCGGTAGGGCGAGGAAATATAATGCATGGGTACAATCTTTTCTGGCCGACTACTATCTTTATGAAGGCAATCGATTGACCTCTCTCAGCTTGAACAAATAACCCCCCATGAGTCACACACGTAACCACCCTAATGGCGGTCAAATGCATCATGGAGCAGAAGATGCGGGCAATTTGGCTATCTAAAGGGAAGAGGCTTGGTCATAGCGCTTGAACATTATGCCTTTCCTTAGTTTAGGAAGAATCATCTACTTCCCATGAAAAGCGGACAATGGACCTCCTCCATAAAGGAAGAGGGAGTGACACCAAGGAAGGTAAGACATTCTTGTCTGAAAAAGATGGATTCTTTCTCTCTCCAGATTCCTTGATATGACTTGGAAATCGGAAGGCGTGGGTTGCATCACTGTAGTTTCTTGTTGTTTGTTTTGCGAGCACATCTTTGGCGGGTGGTTGATCCTCCCTCTGATTGATGACTCGAGAAGAATTCGGAAGACTACAATTGGCTCTAGTGGAACGATCCAATCGACTGGTGGGGCTTGGCTTCATCGCACTGGTGATCTCCGTCCCCGGCTTTAATAGTTTCCCAGTCATCCACAGTCGTGGGATTTTGTCATCTTGATGACAATCTGAGTAGATCAATCCTGGAAGATGATTCCTTGGGCTAGGATATGGAGGCAAAGCAAGAGGAACAGGCCAAAAAGATGGTCGAGTTGCAGGTCGTCTTGGCCAGTCTGCGGTAACTTGGCGCTGCGGCTCGTTGGAAAGCGAAAAAGATCGAAAATGCGCGTGTGGGCGACCACTCGGCACCCTAGTCAAACAAAATAAAGCGAGGAGCCTGTCAGGCTGAAGGTACTTTGACATTGATGGATGTGAGTTATCTTCCGGCGGCTCCCACGACTACGGATCTAACTCCATAGAAACGATGTGAAAGCCAAGTGAAGAAAGAGGCCCCCGTGTCGTTCTAGTCTGTTCGTCAGCGGCATGCCTCGTCGGGTACGAAGAGAATTCAATAAAGAAAGGCGGCAGTCGGAGCGCCCCCCCTAGAACATACCTGCGTGGGTAGGGTGCAACGCACATCACTTCGGGTATCCCACCTTTGGGCCCCTTACAATCCCGTATATTCTACGCTATCGCTATCGGGGGACTGAGGGCGTCTTTGTCATCCTACTAGAATGACACATCTTGGGATTATAAGCCTCCTCGAGGCCGTCATCCGCCGTTTTCCATGTATGATGGCTCATGAATCCCTACGACCTGTCTTGCACTTGACTAAGCGATGATTTTGGAATCACGAAATGATCGTCTTACGTGTAAAGTTTTCCTTGGCCCTCGCGGACCCATACGCTGGTTCCATAAACTTAGGGGATCCATCAACTCGTTCGACAAAGTTAATGGGCCGTATTCGTTTCTCCCAATACTTATGTTCGGTCAGATTCTAAAGGAAATATCAGTTCCTTCTGAACCCTCTTCCAAATTTGGAGGATGAATCTATCAGGGACTTCACGAGATTTGGACGGGGATGTCAATAGTCGATGCATATACGGCATGGAATGGGTCCTTGAACTTCGAAGAAGGTTCGGGCCGACTACCCCTTTCTTTTAGTCGCTATCCTTTGGACCGCCTGTCTTAATGGAAGAAGCGTATAAACCAGGCGAACATATACTCTATCTTTGGAGAAGACAATATCCAGACGACCTCGACGGTGATGATTACCACCCATAATGGCAAGCGCCAGAGCCAAAGGCATCCGAGGCATAAGGAGCCATGAAGGACCCGAGAGAAAGGCTCTCGGGGCGTCGGAGAAAGGAGACCTCATGGTTACCGCATCTCTATGAAAGACTCCTCCCCCTCATCCGGGATCACCCTGACTTTAAATGGCCTTCATCCATTCAGTCAGATCCCGAGCAACGCGATCGATCTTTAAGGTGCGATTGCCACAGGGACCACGGGCATGAAACTAACAGATGCCGAACTCTGAAGTTCTTAGTGGAGAGGCTAATCCGGGCTGGCCACCTCTGGGTTTATATCTGAGTGTCGACTGCTTTGGCATAAGCTTGCTCACACGTGGCTAGAAAGAATAGCGGTGGAGCTCGTGAGGCCTCGGCCTTATCAATTACATATTGGGCGGCCCAGCCCAGTGACTGTGTCAGTCCAAGCGTCGGGAGGAAAGGTACGCTGTGAACGTACAATCTGAGCCAATTGAAGACACCATCGGTACCACTGGATAATATGAGCTTGTCTGGTAGGTTGTGACCCCATATACTTTCCTCCCATTAACGAGTCGAGTCGTCCTCCCTTCCCACGATGCACTTGTGTTTACTTTATGCATTAACAATTTTGATGTTACCGCAGTGTTGAGTTGACCCTAGTAGGCGCAGCCAGATTTATTTGCGACTTCTAGCCTTTAGAGCGAGATGAGAATCTGCTTGACAAACTAAGTTCGGTTGGTAGAATTTTGTCCTGATTTAATGGGGCAACCACGCTAACCATGAGTGATATTGCTCTCCCGAATCAAAGCGAAGTAGGTTACTCATCGTCTTATTCTTAGTTGTCGAAGACTTAGAGACATCTGATACCATCGTTAATTAGACTGGTTGCAGCTATGAGAGTCGTACCCTCGACACCATCAAGCCATTCAGTTACCTAACCGGTCTGCAGGACGGATGACCTCTGACGACAGTTAGCAGCTTACTGATCTTGCTCGGTTGTGTCGGTCTGAGGAGCATGAGAAAGATGAGCTCAACGATCGGCCCCCTCGAGTCATAGTCCCGGAATAAGCGATCATAGTTTCTTTCTTGGGACCGAAGAAGGAGGATAGGGAACAATTAGCTATGGATCCCCTGGAATTAATACTCCTGGACGGGCCGGATAAGCACACTTATGTCAGCTTCCTTTTGTTTGAAGAAGAAAAAGAACAATTGCGACAGGTTTTGCTTGGTAATATTGACGTATTTTCCTAGACCCACTATGTGGGACCCCTTTCCCCCGGCGGAGCCACGTTTTGCGGATCCAGACAAGTCGGGATGCCACTAAAATCCCTTTCAATCACTCAAAATCATATCTTTGCGGAAGCAATTTCAAAATTAGGCAAGCCCATAAAAACATTGTTCAATACATTTGCAATGAAGGCATTCAAGCCTTTTCAAAATGATTTACAAAAATAGATGTGAGTTCAAGTATTTAAATATAATATCCAGACATGGAATGGATACCTGTATGGGCAGCACTAGATTTCCTTTGCCTATTTCAAGTCTGAGTCTAGGTCCTTTAAGTCATATCTATCTTCATTTTGCATTGGTAAAACAATACACTAAGCATTTTCATGCTTGGTGGTTCCTATCGATCATTCCTCGATTTAGGTTTAAATCAAATCCTTGCAATTTAACAATTCAAAACTTTCAAATCTTTATGGATGATCAAATGCAAATACAATACATATACTTGTTTTATATACAATCAGTTATGGTTCATTGTCATCCAAACTTTCTACTTTCATATTCAATATTTACTTAATCTCAAATCAATTCAATTATGCTCTAAATTCGATTTCAATTTTGCAATTCAATTGATTAAGAAAATCAATTCAGTTATATACCCAATCAATTCGGTTATGCCTTAACGAATTTAACCTATGTCTTCGATATCGAGGTCATCGAGTCTTAAACGCAGTCCATTGCAGAGGCTATGATGGTATCAAATGATTTTATAACACGATGCGGTCCTTGAGCTCTTGTTGGTTATAAATAATCAAATAGTGAACACTACGGAATCACGGTCTCATTTGGAAACTGGCGATCGGAGTGACCACTAAATCAATACGATAGTTCGCGATCACTGGCTGACCCATATTGGTATACCAATTTACCTTATCTGAACTAAGCGGTTAACATTCTATTAGGCGTTCAAATCCTTTATGCGCGAAATGCGTACAATATGTACATTTTGTATCAAATGGATTCACTTTCCAATAGATGTGCAATTTTCATATCTGAGCATTTTTACAATCAGTTTCTTCAAATCATTTAAAACAATTCAATATGCTTTTCTTATGCATTTAGAATAAGCATTTCAAATATTGAAATGAGAATAGGAAATATAGAACAAACATGCAAAAACTTGAAACGAGGAATAGGAGTCGGTAGAACAAACATGCAAAAACTTGAAACGAGGAATAGGAGTCGGTAGAACAAACCCAAAAATATTTATGTGCAGTTCGATCCTTGGAATCTCGATCATTTTGGCTTTTCCTCCTCATTAAATTTTATTCCAAAACCATTAAGAACAATATTCGATTATTGTACTAGTAGTAGTTTTGGTTAAGTTGATTTTGAGTTTAATATGAGTTCCAATTTTAACGGGCTATATAGGTGTATTCTTGACTTCGATGGGATTTCCATAGAGTCCGAGAACACCGAAGCAGTCGGACGAAGGAGTTATGATCTCGCGAAGTTGGAAGTCATACGTAGTCACACCGGCCGGCGGTAGGTGACGACGACCTCGGTAAACTCGGTCGACACCTCGATGCGATACCTTAGTCTGACATATTCTATCCTCCTCAGGCATATGAATGAATTCTTTGCCAATGGGCTTTCCATATAGTCGAACACAGCGAGTTCGGACCCGAAGGATTATGACAACCGAGTTGGAGGTCATACGTAGTCACCAATGGCGGCGATTGAGCTGACCGACCTCGATAAACTCAGTAAAGCTCAGTCTGCTCCTATCCTCCTGGAATATGAATGTATTCTTGACTCGATGGGCTTTCCATAGAGTCGAACACGAGCTTGAGTTCGGACGAAGGAAATGTATTGAGAGTTGGAGGTTATCGTAGTTAACCAGATGGTGACTGGCGACCTCTCTTCCAGTGAAGTCTGCGACCTCTGTTGCATGAAGTGCAGCGACCTCTGTTGCATGAGATGCAGCCGACCTCCACGGGATGAGGTTTGTTGGGCCTCACTTTTATGGGAATCTGCTGACCTCTCTTGCATGGTGCCGATGACCTCTGTTGCATGGTCTGTGACCTCCACGGGATGGTTGGTGACCCCACAGGATGACCTTAGTAAAAGGACCATAACTTGGTCTACAGAGATTTGAATTGAGAAATTCAAAAGCCTAACATCAAGTTCATTGATGTGGCTACAATTTACCAGAAGGACTCACTACCAAATTCCTTTGTTTCTTGCAATCAGCTACAAGACAAGCTACAATAGAGTACTACCACAATGTAGCCTTGTTTAAAATACAACCAAACATTCCCCAAGGCAAGATAACACCACACGACCCTTGGTGAAAATAACCAAAGTAGGAAGACCTACCTCTTGGAGGGTTGTCAAAACTCTGATTCGGTTTCTACATGCAGCTCTTATCAGGAAGGACTTTCCTGTCTTGCTTGCCGGAAACCTATATAGTCAGATCGTTGGGAAATCTAGAGAGAAGTGAGAGCTTCTCACTCTAAAAATCTCCTCTTTTCTCTTGTTTTCCTTTTCTTATGGATCGCATAATCGTACTTTAAAAGGAGGAAGCTTCCTCCCTCTTTCCACCATGCCACATGCCCTTTTTATTTCTCTAATTTCACTTAGACATGTCTAAACTTATTTTGCAATTGACCCTTAGGTCCCCATTTACATTCATATTTCTCTTTTCAGGTTTATTTAGGATTGATAATCATTTAATCAATGATAATCTAACAATTCCAGAGAAAAATACCCAAGTTGGCCCAATTATACGGAATATATAATAATTTTTTATTATAAAATTCTAGGAGTATTTTAGAGAGCGTTAACTCTCCCAGCAATAAAATTTCGTCCTCAAAATTACCTTAATCAAGCAGTTGGATCTTCTTTGCGCGTAGTCTCCTCCACTTTCCCAGTGACTTTGATCTTGTGGTTTCTCCACAACCGCTGACCATGGAATCTTCTTGTTCTGTAATTCTTTCACTTCGCAGGCAAAATCTCTAAAGCTCTTCTTCATAAATCAAATCATTTCGACTCAATTATATCAGAAGAGACTACATGTGGCCAGATGCGAGTGGTACCTCGTAGCATGGACATAAGGAAATACATTATGGATCTTTCCCAGAGTCAGGAGGAGTAATGCTAATCTATATGCACCCTAGACCACTTTTCAATCTAGCCATAATCTGGGAGGCTCAACGCCCTTTCCCAAATCTCATCACCCTCTTCCAGGCGATACTTTCCAAACACTTTTCGCGATCCTCACTTATCGAATATATTTTCTTTTCATATCGACCTTGATTTGTCTATGGTGGCCACCTTCAATCTCTCTCTAATCATTTCACTTTCCTTTGATCTCTTTGTATCAAGTCGGGCCAATTGCTTTCTTTTCACTCAATTCCGTCCAACATTTGATTGTTCTACATTTCTCCCATATAAAGCCTCATAGGCGTCATTCAATGCGATTGGAAACTTTTGTTGTGGAAATTCAACTAAAACAGTAATGTGATCCCAACTACCCTCAAGGTCGATCACTAACTCCTTAACATATCTTCGAATGCGGATCACTCTCTCGGATTATTCCATCCGTTTGTGGGTGGAGCGTTTGTGAAATTACGGTCGGTGCGAGGCCTCATATGATTTTCCCAATCTCGAAGTAAACCTCGGATCTCGGTCTTAAAATAATGGATCAGAGAGTCCCAGCCTTAACGAACTATTTCAACCTGATATACAACTCTGCTAAGCTTGTCCAAGTGATGAGCGGTTCTACTGAAATAGGAAGTGAGTTGGCGTGGTCGATAATTTGCTACGACCCCAATGGTCGTGCACTTCTCCTGTCAATGGTAACCAAAGCCCAAAATCCATGGTGATTCGGTCCATTCCCTCCCGGTATTCTGATATCTTTGCAATAATCAATGAAGGAACTTGATGCTGCTGCCTTTGCTCTTTGACACCAAACACTTGGTTACAAATTAAGAATATTCCCTAACTCATTCGACCACCAGGAGCCTTGTTTCAAATCTAGTATCTTTGTGCTCACAGGGATGGATAGCAAAAGGTCACACTATATAATAGCTAACTAATTATGGATTTCCTCAAATCATTACAATCCCAGTACTAAACGATCCTTATAACTCTAAAAACTCCAATTTCGCTCTGATGAACCTTTCAGTTTCTTTACCATTTCGATATGATTTATTGTAAACTAGATTTTCTCATACTCTTTGTGCCTCCTAGCACTTCCAGTTCAAAAAACTCGGTCTAGCTATCAGCTTTGCCACTACAGTACCATCGTCATATGTGACAAATGGGCATTCAGCGCTCAAGCGTTCGTGACCTACTCAAGCGTCGGCCTTTACATTTGGTCTTTCGGGTGATAATCAATCATGCAATCATAATCTTTATCGGTTCCATCCATCTCAGTTGTCTCAATTTAAGCTCTACATTTTGTGAGGCAAATACTTAAGACTCTTATGATCGGTGTAGATGAAACCTTCTCTCCATACAAATAATGTCTCCAAATTTTATTGTGAAATACAATTGCGACCCGATTCAATCGTGCGTGGGGTAGTTCTTTTCATGAGGCTTCAAGCGTCTTGAAGCATAGGCTATACTTTGCCCACTGCATTAGGACACATCAAGTCCATTTAGCGACAGCATCACTAAAAATCATATTCTCTCTGCAAGATTGGTTGAGTAGGCAGGAGCCTCGGTTAAGAATGCTTTCAACTTATCAAAACTTCTTTGACATTTTTCCTCCATTTCATACTTTACATTTTACGGAGCAATCTAGGTCATCGGAGACTCTGAGTCATAGAAAACCCCTTAGCAGATCTTACGTAGTATCTTGCTAGTCCCATGAAACTACGCATACGTAACATTTCTTGGTGGCTTCCATTCGGCGAATCCTTACATTTTCTTTGGATCTACTCGGATTCCTTCTTTCAATACTATGTGCCCAAGAAAGGACACTTCATTCTTCCAAAACTCACACTTTCTCAGTTTCGCATACAACTACTCTTTCCTCAGAGTCTCTAACACTACTTGAAGGTGTGCGTCATGACTTTCCCGATCTTTTGAATACACAAGAATGTCATCTATAAACACTAAGACAAACTGATCCACATACGGTCGGAAAACACGATTCATTAGGTCCATGAAAGCCGCTGGAGCATTTGTCAATCCAAACTGACATTCTGAGGAACTCATAATGTCCATATGCGTCCTAAGCGTCTTATGCCTGTCGGCATCTTTAATTTACTCAGCGATGATACCTAGATGCGCCAAAATTCGATCTTCGAAAGATGCTTGCACCTTTGTTCAGTCGACAATCATCAATTCTGGGTAATGGATACTTATTCTTTCTTTGTTAACTTATTCGATTATGCATAATCAATACATAAGCGAAGTGTACCATCTTTCTTTTTAACAAAAAAGCAGGAGCTCCTATGGTGATACACTTGGTGAATAAACCTTTTCTGAAGTAGTTCTTACAATTGAAATTTCAATTCCTTTGCTCTAGTGGAGCCATTACGTGCGATTAGTATGTGGATGCGTTGTGGCGCAGTAAGCGTCGATAGCAAACTCAATTTCCCTATGTGGAGGCAATCCTGGTAACTCTTAGGCTGCGTCGGGAAAATTAAATGCTGATAGGGATATCGGATACACTAGGCCTTGCCTTTCTTAGTATCAATCCACGTAAGCCAAATTGGCTTCCACATCCTTCAGGACCATTGTTCTAGCGGTGGCGCGAGATATCACCTTGGATAAGGTGATTTGACCTCACCGATGAAAGTTACTTCATCTTCATTCGGTGTTCTTAAGGTTACTCTTTTCATTCTGATCGGTATTGCTTGATGTCGGGACAGAATAATTGATATCACATCAAACTCCTGAATGATAACTTCCAGTCAAATCTCTAACCAATTCATGCTCGTATTTTGATGGGACAATCTCTATAAACTATGTTCCACGATAACACTATGGTCGAGCGGGTTCGTCACGAGATGTCATACTCGGTTTCAACTCTCGGTAATTTACCCGAGTTAGATAATATCGGTGCAAATATATGAGTGGGTTGACCGGGGTTAATCCAATCCATATGCGGTAGTATCAAAAGATTTGGAAATTAGGTTGTCACATCACGGGGCGTCGGTGCATCTTCCATTGCTTTCATTGCATATGCTCTAGCTGGAGCATGACCATCTTGCCTACCCAGTTTGTGTCCCTTGTCTCGGAACACTTTCCGATGCAAGACTCTTGTGCCTTTTGTACCACTAAAGTTTATTGCCAGGTCACAAGTCTTTAACAAATGAGCGAGCTCTAGAGACAATCTCTTGCTTTATGCTCTTTGGATCCCTGGATCAAAAGCAATGAAGCACACGTAAGTGCTCCCGACATTCTCACTTTATGATTTCTCCCATGATAGAACGTGAGGCTTGATCTGTCCTCTAGAGGACCTCTGGTGTACTTCATAGCTTGATGGTCTTTGGTAGAGTAATACATTCCTACCGGTAGCTGAAATTTGTAGGTGTGAAACCACTGTCGTCCCCTAAATTTCTTCCTTTAACATTGTTGCCGAACTGGGTAGCCCAAGGATGTTTCTTTCCACATCTTTTATCTTTTCTCTCTCTTTCCTCTTTCTTTACTCTTTCCATTCAATGCACATGTCACAATTTTGGAGAAATCCTCGTGCAAAATCTTGTGACATGGGCTCGAAGAATATAGTCATTAAAGCCCGAGTCTTCAAACCTACGACACTTTTCTTCCTCACTCATGAAGTATCTTTGGGAGCATACTTGCTCAATAGTGCTGAATTCTCTTTGATATTCGGTCACACTCATAATCTTTGCTTGATTATGAAACTCGTCTCATGTTGTTAAGATAAATGCGAAGCCCACATAGTGCTTCAGACTCATCAGAAAACTCCCATGTAACTCTGATGAATTAACGCGGTTACAGTGGCGAAGCCCGCGCGATAAAAACCTCAAATCATAGTAATGGTCGCACATTCCAACTTCTCTACAATTGTACGAATTCATTTTGCACAAGCATTCTTCAGTTCTCTCGAGCCAATTTTACCATAGAAGGCTCATCCTCTTTCTTTCCATAAAATCTCTGGTCATTGCCTTGCCATTTTCTCGATGGTGATCGCTTCTGGAGCGATTACGGTGGTTGCGGCTCTTTGTAATGCATGAACTAGGCTGATGGAGGATACCAGCCAGTACCTCCACGCCCACTTGTTCTGGTTCATTCATTGGTGGGGCATGGGATGCTTGCCACCTTCCACTCGCGGATTTACGAGTCCCCCAATTACATCCTCGACCCCCAGGAAGCGAAGCGAATCGTACTTATCTATAGACCAGCAAGATCCACGTCAGAGTCATGTCATCCTTTATATGCAAATGAAATGCATGTTAAACACAATTTCAAAATCATTTACAAACAATTTCAAAATCATTTTGTAGAGCGCTAAACCTAGGCTCGTGCAATAAAGTTGTGGGACACCTTTCAGGCAGAACCGTTTTGGAGGATCGAGGGCAGAGTTCGGGATGCCATAAATCACTCGATCACTGAAATCGATTTTCTAACTGCGGAGGCGTTTCAAATTTGCCAAGCCCATAAACATTTTACATTAAAATACATTTTTGCAATGAAGGCATTCAAGCATTTTCTAAAATGAGTTTACAAAATAGATGTTGAGTTAGTGTTTTACAATATCAATATCCAAAGAAAACATGGAATGAATGCACATGTGGAGCATACTCTGAATTTCCCTTCTTTATGACTCGGCGCTCCTCGATCTTGGGTCGCTTTGATCACTATCTATCACTCGGTACACAACGCATTGGTAAAACAATATTCAAAAGCATTTTTCATGCTTAGTGGTTCTATACAAATTCATTCCTCAGTTTCAGTTTAAATCAAATCATGCAATTTAACAATTCAAAACTTTCAAATCTTTATGGATGATCAATGCAAATACAATACATATACTTGTTTTATATACAATCAGTTATGGTTCATTGATCATCCCAAAAATATACTTTCATATTCAATATTTCGCAATCTCAAATCAATTCAATTATGCTCACAAATTCAGTTCAATTTTGCAATTCAATTCAGTTCTGAAAATCAATTGATTGATTTTAATTCAATTCGAGTTAAATCGAATTGATTATACTGATCCAATTCAGTTATGCCCTTAGCAATTTAACCTATGTCTTCGATATCACGAGGATACTCAGAGTCAGGCACGGTCACGCATTGGAGCTGCGAATTCGGTATCGAATGGTTTTTATAACACGGTCACGGTCCGTTGAAATTCTTGGCCCAGTTATAAATAATCAAATAGTGAACCTTCTGGAAATGCGATTTCATTTGTTTCTTGATGGATGACTTACATCAATACAATAGTTCGCGGTCTTGCTATTTGACCCATATTAGTGCCTTGATCTATCTCATATCTGAGCTAAGCTGGTTAACATTCTATTAAGGGCGTTGAGATCCTTTATATGAGTCTGAGTACAATGGCATTTGTATAAATAGTTCACTTTCAATAGTCATGCAATTTTCATACAAACATTTCGTCAGTTTCTTAAATCACATTTAGTAATTCAATATGCTTTTCTTATGCATTTTAGAATAAGCATTTCAAATATTGAAATGAGAATAGGAAATATAGAACAAACATGCAAAAACTTGAAGCAGGGAATAGAATTCGGTAGAACAGACATGTCTGAAAACTTGAAGCGAGGAATAGAATTCGGTGAAACAAAACCAAAAAATATTTATACTTTGATTCGATCAGCAGAATCTCAATCTCAGTTTAGCTTTTCCTCCTCGTCAGCCCCTATTCCAAAACCATTAAAGAACAATATTATTCGTGTACTAGTAGTTTTTGTTAGGATTGATTTTTCGGAGTTTAATATGAGTTCCAATTTTAGCAGTATATATATGATGTATTCTTGACTCGATAGGATTTCCGTGAGTCGAGAACACCGAAACGGAGTTCGGACGAAGGAGTTATGACCTCCCGAGTTGGAAGTCATAAGTAGTCACACCCGACCCGGTGGCCCAGGTGCGAGTGACCCCGACCTCGATGGCTTCGATTAACACCTCGATCGATACCTCGATCCCAACATGTGTATCATATGGGGCATGAATGAATTCTTTATAATGGGCTTTCCATATAGTCCAGAACACCGAAGCGAGTTCGGACCGAAGAAGTTATGACCTTAGAGTTGGAGGTCATACGTAGTCCCACACCAGTAGAAATGTTGGTGAGCTGACCTGACCTCGGTAAACTTGGTTTGACACCTTGGTCTAACATATTCTATCCTCCTCAGTGCATATGAATGTATTCTTGACTCAATGGGCTTTCCATAGAGTCCAGAACACCAACGAGTTAGTTAGTTATGACACTTAGAAGTTGGAGGTTATAAGTAGATTAGCCGAACAGGCGACTGAAGCGCCTTTACAAGGGATGAGGTGCAGTGACCTCTGGCTGGATGAGGTTTTGCTGACCTGCTGCATGGTCTGTGACCTCTCTTGCATAGAGTCTGTGATATCACGGGATGAAGGTTGTTGACCCCACCAGATGAACAAACATCACCCAAGAAAACTTGAAGCGAGGAATAAGAGTCGATTAGGAACAAACCCAAAAAATCTTTGTACTTTGATTCGATCAGCGATCTCAATCTCAGTTTGGGTTTTCCTCCTTGTCAGCTCCTATTCCAAAACCATTAAAGAACAATATTATTCGGTATTATTACTAGTAGTTTTTGGTTAGGATTGATTTTGAGTTTAATATGAGTTCAATTTCAATACCCAGCTATGTAGATGGATTCTTGACTGATGGTTCATGAGTGAGAACACAAAGCGAGTTCGGACGGAAGGAGTTATGACCTCAGGGTGGATCATCACGTAGTCACACCAGTGAGTTAGTAGGCGGCGGCTGACCTCGGTAAACTTGGTCGACACCTCAGTCGACACCTCGGTCCTGACATATTCTATCCTCCTCAGGCATATGGACAGTTCTTTGCTTAATGGGCTTTCCGTATAGTCGGGGGAACACCGAAACGGAGTTCGGACTGAAGAGAAGTTATGACCTTCCCGAGTTTGGAGGTCATACGTGAGTCCACGGCAGAGGCGGCGGGGCGAGCTGGCCTGACCTCGGTAGCACAGTCTAGACCTCGGTCCTTTAACATATTCTATCCTCCTCAGGCATATGAATGTATTCTTGACTCGATGGGCTTTCCATGAGTCGAGAACACCGAAGCGGAGTTGGGCTGAAAGTTATGACCTTAAGTTGGAGGTCATCACGTGGATTAACCAGAACGATGACTGACGGCCTTCTGGGGATGAGGTGTCTTCGCCTCTACTAAGATGAAGTCTGCTGACCTGCTGCATGAGGTCCGTGACCTCTCTTGCATAAATCCGTCGACTTCTCTTTGCGTAGGTCAGGATTGACCTACTGGCTGCGTGAGGTTCGGCCGGCCTCTGGCGCATGAGTCCAGTTGACCTCTCTGGCTGCATGAGCCTCGAGTAAAGGACCATAACTTGGTCTATAGAGATCTGGTGAAATTCAAAAGCCTAGCATCGTTTCTCAGTGGATGGCTGCAAACCCACGGAAAGGACTCACTACAGAATTCCTTTATTTCTTATCAAAAATCAGCTCTAGATCTAATTTGTCGTCTTGCCACAATGTAGCGACTTCCATGGTTTAAATACAACCAAACATTCCCCTAAGGCAAGATAACCACACACAACCTTAGGGCAGAAAATAACCAAAACAGCAGGAGAAAGACACTACCTCTTGGAGGTTATTAAAACTCCCGATTGATTTCTACATGCAGCTCTTATCCAGGAAGGACTTTCCCTCTTGTGGGAAACCTATGAATTAGATGGATTGGGAAATGTAGAAATTGAGAGACACCATTCAAATATCTCATAACACCTGCTTTCCTTTTCATATGGATCACCATGTCGTACTTTAAAAGGAGGAAGCTTCCTCCTCTTTCTTACATGCCACATGCCTTTTATTTCTCCCTAGCATTTCATAGACATCAACTTATTTTCAATTGACCCTTAGGTCCCCATTTACAATTTCCATATTTTCTCTTTTTTCATAGGTTTATTTCAGTTCAATAATCATTTAATCAATATTCATCTAACAATTCTCGAAAAATACCCCGAGTTAGCTGATTATACGGAATATATAATAATTTTTATTATAAAAATTCTGGTATTTTGAGCGTTATATTAGGACATGGCCGCATTTACTTACGCATACTTCCCATAAACTAAATGTCATCGTCTACAGAGACCCGGTCAGACAAAAAAGTAGAGGCATTTCCACTCGGAGTACCATCGAGATCATTTAGAGGGTGAAACGAATAACCATTTGGACGGGGTTCATCGGAGAAATCGAAGTACGGGAATGGGTGCTGATGTGGTGGTGTTTTGAAAGAAATGAGGTAAGTGGAGGTAATGTGTAGATATCTTGAGCCATAATGATCTTGGCCCAAGGCTTGGCTTCCTTACCGCATAGATGAGATTGTTGTGGCGTTAATGGGGCATGGGATGTTGTTGTTTCTAGACGCCTTCTCGGGATACCACAAGATCCCTATGTACCCGTCAGATGCGGAGAAAACAACGTTTATCACCCCACATGGGCTATTCTGCTATAATGTAATGCCGTTTGGGTTAGTGAATCTTTGGGGCCTCGTGTCGAGAGGTAGGTGACCGAAATGTTCAAACCACTTCTTGGAGTAAAACCATGGGGTATACATTGATGACATGTTGGTAAAATCAGCGGCGCACGATAATCAGGCCCCGATTTAACAGCCAGATGTGAGAAACTTATGCGAGGTGAAAATAAAACTTGTACTCCACCCCGTGTCAAGTAAAGCAACGGCCCAGCAGGCTTCCAACAAAACCACATTGATGACCTTAAAGAAATGATTGGAATCGACAAAAGCCGAATGGGTGAGCCGAACTTCTGAGGTCCCCTTTGGGTTCTGAGCGGCGATTTCATGAACTTGACGTTATATCTCCACTTTGTACTTACCTATGGGATGGAAACATAGTCCCACTACAAATATCGGAGTATGCCTACATCCCGAGCGGATATGCGACGATCAGTGAGTTAATAATCAAGGAAATAGACCACGGTAGGATGAAGCTGAGCGGCCAGTGATACGGATAGCATCTATCACTTGGATTGGTGGAGAAAATCTATCTGATAAGCGCGTAAAACCAGTGTTCCATCCGGAACTTTAGTCTTAGGAAAGTCTTCAAAAACATAGTCGATCCAGTAGCAGGAAAGTTGCAAGCCAACTGGAAAGGACCATATATTGTAACACGAGTCGGTAAATCTGGATCATATGCTTTAGATAAGCTAGATGGAACACCTGTACCCAGAATGTGGAATGCTATGCACCTCAAAAGGTACTATCAATAAAAAGATGATTTATTCTCTAACTGTATCTTCATCGCAAAATCTAATTTATAAGTACGGATGGCGCTAATGCCTGTCAGAGCTTGAATGGTTGATGCCCGACTAGCTTTCATTATAAAGAAATCCGGGATGGCGTTAATGCCACTATCATTGACATGGTAGATACCAGTATTTCGGTATAAATTCCGGATGGCGTTAATGCCCTGTCCGGCCTAGCATGGTTGATGCCTAGCTGGCTCAGTATAAAGTTCAGATGGAACTAATGCCTTATTCGGCCTAGTATGATTGATGCCCAACTGGCCTAGTCTAAAGTTCGGTTGGCGCTTGAAGGTTAATGCCCTATCCGGCCCAGTATGGTTGATGCTCATCTGGTCCAGTCTAAAGTCCGGATGGCGTTAGAAAGTTAATGCCCTATCCGGCCCAGTGTAGTTGATGCCCAGCCCGGCCCGAGTCTAAAGTCGAATAGTTGCTTGAAGGTTAATGCCCTATCCACGACCTAGTACGGTCGATCGATTATTTTAATCAAAGTTCGAGTAAAATTGATGTCCTACCAGGCTTAATTTAATTGATGCCCGACTTATACATTGTAAATCCTGGATAGGGAAGAAAGCAAATGAACCAAGGAACGATTGCTCAAACCTGGACTACACCCTACTCACTACACATCAGCGCCACCCGACTAAGAAAAAATGAACTACTCGATTCAAAAGAGGAATTAGTAAAGTTTCAAAATAACACATGCTTCATTAAGAGGTCTAATTACAATATCAAAATGTCATGATACAAAACGGGGGCAAAGGAGCAAGGCTAGGCAAGCAAGCATAGAATGCAGTCCCTAACTCTTGCCAGATGCACTGGGCTCCTCCCTCTCCCCGGCTACCTTGGACATAGAATCAGGGTTATCACCTACCTTAGCCCCGGCGTTAGTGGAATGCTCTACCTCCTAGCTAATGCCTGCCTCTAGAGCGACAACAGCTTTACTAGGAACATCACTCGAGGGGCATCGAGGATTAACAAAGAACTCTATAGGTAATGGATTTGACGTGTCCGACATCTCGGTTGGAATCCGGGCTTGCCCCACAGATATTGTGCGAGGCCTGACAACCATAGCCATGAATTGAATCTTCAAAATAGCGTCAGGCTCCACCTCCCGAGCCTTCTTCTCTTTAGAGGCCTTTGCAGACGGAACGGCTCGTCTTTGCTAGCCACTGGCTCTCTGAGTAAGAGCTCGCTCATCGGTCAAACTGACTGGCCCTCCTCTCAGCCTTAGCTAGACACTCTCCAGTAGCCAAAAATTTTCTTGACCCCATCTAAGTTAGACTCCACCTTCGTAGGGCGTTTTGAAGCTGCTTAAGGCCTGCGGGCAGAAACTAACTCGAATTCCATCTATGCCGGACGCTACTTGCACGCCGATCTTCAAGCTCGGGCCATTGCCACTTCATAATGACGATGTCTCTCTTAGCCTCGGCCACGAACCACTCTTTCAAACTATACAGCCTCGGAGCTCAGCGCCTCGACTTTGACTCTACCTCCATTAGGGAAGCACTCAAGACCTTTTTGTCGAAAGAGTCATTTGAAGCCGATAGAGTCGTAACCTCTCACTCCCTCAGTAGTGTATGAAATTCTCGTCTTTGAAGGCCGTGTTAGGATAACGTGACCCTTTGTGAAGAAACATATTAATGATATAACAATAACTAAGAAATAATACTAGAATGAGATAGAGTGCTTCCAAGCTTACCAGTTCCGTTGATTGAGCAAAATTGCAATTGCGAACCTACATCCCATCTTTAATCATTTTTTGGAGATCTTCTTTAATGGTACCAATAGGGACTGAGATGGTACACTCTTCGCCTTGCTCCCCGACCCGAACAGTTACAGGCATTTGTAGCATCATCGAGTGCGGATTGCAAATGGTTGGCGGGTGCATGCGATTGGAAGGGCCTCGCGATAAATGGCTCACGAGCATCCTGCGGCAGGAGCTGATACACCTCCTCCATGGGGAGGCTGGGTAGCGGAGGAGATCTGAATTTGGCAACATCTGATGTCGGGGAAGCGGTGGCCTCTGTGCTGGACAAGTGTACTTGGCCACTATCGGCCCAGCGGCTCGGGAGGATGGACCACGGATGGCCGGCGGGATCAGGGAAATCTAGATCGCGAGGTAAGCGTTTCCCCAACCATTTGGTCGTTTCAAACCTATCTCAGCCCGAACTGAGATGACAATGGCTGCACCTTTGAACCCCCATCAGGTGAGGTGAAACAGATCCTCCCGACCCGATTCGGGGGCATCGGTACCTTGCTCGAGACTAGCATCACAAACACGCTCAAGCGACAAAGTTGTGAATCAAACCGAACATCCCGTCCTCTTCCTCTTATTCTTCCCAGTCCAGGGGAACGGTGGGATATTGGAGGGACCCACGGAATGAAATCCTTTGCCCCTGCTCCAGCAACTTTCTATCGCCTCAACGTCCCCTTCCTTTTCTAATGATGCTTAGGAGGCGATGGGGGAACCATTATTGCAAAGGAGGGGCGCTCGAACAATACCCTCGGCACACTTTGGACGGCAGGGCGGGCGAGAATCCTCGCTAGCAAAGGAAGGTTGGGCGGATTGAGTGCTGATTGCCAATTCCCAACCAGCCGCCTCACTCCATTTCCACAGGCTGAGAGAACTACCGAGATTAAGCTCGGAGGTCTCTGATGTGAAGTGCCCTCACCTTTACAATTTGAGGGTAGAGGGCGTGGGATTATTGAGACACTGTAAGGAGACGGGTGGCGGCTTAAATCCTTCACAAGTTCTTCACGATGAAGGACTTGTGATGCCACTCCTTTCGGAAATCTCCGACCTCTGGGTTTTGAAAACTAGCTCTTTCCACCCGATGCACCGGTTGCCCTCCGACTCTTCCACTGCTTTCGAACCACCCGCGTGTGAAACACATGTGCATAAATGGGTGATCGCGACCATTAGGCAGATTACTTGTACACACTTGGAAAAGACATCGAATGGTTAACATCAAGAGGAAGGTCGGGGGTACCCGAGGTCTCATCTCAAGGTCCCCTGACCAGGATCCACTCCACCAGCCTCACTCTTGGGTGGGTGGGAGTCTGTGAGTCTGACTGGGACTGCAGGTGACATGGACATCGGCCCCTTGCACTACCCTCAATTATAAGAAAAACAAACCTCCACCAATGAAGATCGAGCTGGTAAAAAGGTTTAATACATAGCACCTGTCAAAATGCGCATGACGTTTGTTGAATAAGAGCGAGTGGGCGCTCACGGTAAAGTCTGAATTGCTTAACTAGACGACAGAATGACTTATTTGCTAAATTTATCTCGGGTGGCTCTGCAGCGTTGTACTCTCTTCACTCCATAGTATTTTCAATAGGGCCATCAGAATGACATGATGTCAATATCATTGGGATTTCACAATAGGCCCTTAACTCCTCATTGGGCGAGGAGGAGATGATCTTGCACAGTGGCGTCCCCGGGTAGGCCATAAACTGCGACCACGCTGGGCGTAATTTGATGTTATCTTGACCTCGTATTCTGAAGATAGAAAAATAAGGAAAGCGACAATTAGCTAAACCATAATACCAAGCGGTAAAAGGTAAAATCATTGCGAGACCACCAAGCCTAGTGAGTACTTGATCTATGTTTCGAAAGATTACTCTGTAGCTTTCTATCATCAGAACATGCGAAAATGAAAATCAATGGACCCGAGTGGAAATAGTGTTTTACATAAAATGGAAACTAAACAAACGCACGGAAGAGCGTCTACTTAAAGCACGTAGCGTCGCACAAAGTAACGCATAGAAAATCTCGAAGCGAAGAAGCAAAATAGCGAAGAAAGCAGAGTGCGAAATGGGTGGAAATCAAATGATGGCTCCACACATATATTAAGCGTCTAAAGCACACGAGGAAGCGCATTAAATCTTCAGCGACTCATCACCTCCACAACTAATTTGAATCCTGGTGACGCTTTGTCTATTAGGGCACAGTGAACAATTGTGGGCCAAGCTTGTGGGTCTTTGAGCCACCTTAACAGATGCGTCTGCGTCGGTCAACCACGTTTCTTCTAGACCGGTCCATTTCAAAGCATATCAAATACCATAGCCCTCGGCCATAAGACTTAGTCTTTGTCACTAGCCGGGAATTGGGAAGCATGAGAACAATGTGTGTAGGAACGTGGAAATTTCAGGAAATGTGAATTCATTAATTACACCAAAAGGCGTTCATAGTTACACAACAACACTTATAACAAAGTGACCATACTATGATTACATGATCCATCCGGACCAAATACAGAGGCTACAAACAAAAAAAAAAAAAAAAAAGTTGAAGCATAGGCTATGAAAGAAGGTCCTATTAAAGGTGGAAAGGAACATAAAGATTCACGTTGAAGGTGGAAAGGAACACAAAGAGCCTCATTGATTTAGAAGGGGGTGTTCTTGGCTGTAGAGGATTCCATTCGACCCACCCCCTCCCCATGCAGCCAGAGAGGGGGTACATAACTCAAGAATATCCTCCGGAAGCAAAAGCGATTAGACTCGCTCGGTCCTTGCAGCCTTCGGCTGGTCGTACTTGGAAACCATGGCAACACCACTGTCAGCCTCTTGTGTAGCGATCACAAAGTCAGGCTCGATGCGATAACCTCCCAGCTGAAAACCGGTAATAACCGGTGAAGCAGAAGAATGCCACCGTAAACCTTTTATAGAGACCTCCAACTTTATGAGTTCCAAATAATGCGTCGAATGTGTCTGAAAATTAGAAAACTCGAGTAATGCGCACGTTGGAACGCTACCAGCATTAATAGTCTCTTGTTCCCCCTGCCCAAGCCGATCATAAACGTTTTCTTTTCCCAATCGAGGAAGACGGCCCTCCCCAGTTAAAAAAGGGGGGCATTGTGGGTACCATGGGCTTTGGCCCCAACCTACGCGGCGGCCCTGGATGGCCCCGAGCCCGTAATATAATGGCCCGATCTGGGCCCGATTATCTTCGATTACCAGCGGGGCCCGAACATACTTCCACTATCTGGTAGGAAATATAATGCACAGGTAGAATCTTTCTGGCCCAGGCTACCATGTTTAAGAAGAGCGTAGAGTGACCTCTCTCAGCTTGAACAAATAACCCCCCATGAGTCACACACGTAACCACCCTAATGGTGGTCAAACGCATCATGGAGCAGAAGATGCGGACAATTTGGCTATCTAAAGGGAAGAACATGTCATAACGCGCGAACAAAGGGCCACCTTCCCCTTCCATTTCGGAAGGAAATCATCTACTTCCCATGAAAAGTGGACAACGGACCTCCTCCATAAAGGAAAAGGGAGTGACACAAAGGAAGGTAAGACATTCTTGATTGAAAAAGACGGATTCTTTCTATCTCCAGATTCCCTAATCTGTCTTAGGCATCGGAGAGGAGGCGTGTGTATCACCGCCGTTTTCTTGTTTGTTTTGTAGGCACATGCTGACGAATTGATGCTCTGATGATCCAGTGACTCAGAAGATTCAGGAGACTACAGAGCCTTCTTTTGGTTGGACAAGAAAACAAGGACTAGCCATCTTCACTTGATAATTTTAGTGCCTTTTGTGAGCTCATTTTTAGATTAATTTTTATTTAATTTTGGCTTTCACTTTTTGTTGTATGCATGCACATATATACAACATATTCACACATACATGCATGCATGCTTACATATACATACCCTACTTACATACGGAGGAATACACGTGCCTACATATACATATACATACCATGCATGCATGCACGCATATACATACCCTACTTGCATACAGAGGAATACACGTGCCTACATAACGCAAAGCTAGTACTTGATCATGCGGAAAATGGATTGCAAAGTACCTACTAAGATACTCGCATAAAGGTTGAAGTATCACTCTCAGCTTATTGGTTTGTGGTATCATAAGTAGCCACTTGGATTAGCTATGAGCACTAGAGAAAAATCAAAATTAGAGACGGAATTTTCGAACTCTAAAATGCTAGTATCTAATTGTGTTTGTCTCAATTCCGTCTCTAATTAGGGACAAAAATATTCCATCTCTAATCAAAGACAAATCAGAGACGGAAATTCCATCTCAAATTAGAAACGGATTTCATTCATTCTCTAACTCGAAAACGAGAATTTCGCCTATAATTAGAAACCAATTTGATTCCGTCTCTGAACAGAGACAGAAATAGTCCGTCTCTTATCAAAGATGGAAAAATTCCGTCTCTGAATAAAGACGGAAAAATTTCATCTCTAATCAGAGACAGAAAAATTATAGTCTTTAAATAAAGACGAAAAAATTATTTCTTTAATCAAAGAAGGAAAAATCCATCTCCATTTTGTCTGTAAATACTGGAGCTAATTTTTAATAGGTTTTAGCTTTTATTACTAATTGAACCTATTATGGCTGAAGATTTCAATTATATGTAATCATAAAGTTCTAAATTTAAGAATTAAATTAATAGATGTCATTAAATAAGTTGAAACATTATATTTTCATTAATTATAAAATCAATAGTACACGTAGATAACAAAATAGTAATATTAATGTCAAATGTACTAAATACAACATACTAACTACTAATCAAACTACAAATTCTTAGTGTCCTCAAGAACATTCTTCCAAGTATACTCATCCTTGTGAAGTTCCTCCTTAAAAATCTTGATGACTTTCTATGAGTATTCTTTGTGGGATAGCAACCTATGATGAAAATTACTTTCTTGTTAATTATGTTATGTTATTGCTAATGCTAAAATATTACTTAAAACCATAAAGCGAGTTATTAAACAGTGTCCTCATTAGAGGTGGAAGCGAATTATGCGACCCATTTTGGCCTACTTGGAGTCGAGCCCTGTGCGTTGACATGGAGTCGGTGATTAAACCCACTTCTATTCAACCTATATATATATATATATATATATATATATATATATATATATATATATATATATATTGATGAAATAATAGGACATTTTAAAAATGATACAAGAATTTTAAATTAAGCATAGTCAACATTAGACAAAAAAGAAGAAGCTTGGTATTGGTTTTTAGAAAAGCTATTAATTCATTATTTTAAAACTAAGGACTAATTTATAATTTATTTGCGCATATTTGCAGAAGTTTTTTCTTGGATATGATGTGAAAAGAATTTTTTGGACCTTTTTATAATTTTATTGTTCTTTAACGGTATGTTTTTTAGATTGGATATCTTTGTGATTTTAGACTTCCTATTTAAAAAACAAATCATTTAATTCTTTCTATTCATTTTATGTTTTTTTACAAACATTTTTTTTTTATAAAAAGTAGAAAAAAATACATAGATATCATTGGAACGAAAGATAGATAGGCAAATATGACATTTTCTAAAATAAAACAAATATTAGAAAATACTTGGAACTAACTTTCTTTGAATGAGTTTTGAATGTTTTACTCTCGTACTCTTTCTTTTTTTTTTTTTCTCCCAAGAGATCAATAATTAGGGACGAAAATTTCATCTCAATTCCGTCTTTGATTTGAGACGGACTAAAGGATATGCAACAGAACATACAAATATATTTCTATGCAATAGAATATATATACAAACAACTACTATACCATACCCAACATACCTCTGATATCATCAACGTTTTGTTCCCATTTTTCTTTGAAAAAAACCTACATGACATTGAATAAATACAACCTGTTAGGATTCTCCAAAAGTAGCCAGAAATTCTTCTTCAGATTTACAAAATGTGAGCAACAACATGCTAAAAAAACCACACTGTAATTCTTATTTTGAGCAATTCTGAGACAAATGTAGTCTTGGAAAGTGATCTGGGCATTTTATTTAATAACTAATCTATTTCTGAAAATATAAAATTACCTTAATTTTATCATTCTTCAACCCAAAATTTAACAATTAATCATGAAGATACTTCGTTTCAGCCAAAATAGTGATAGATATTTCTTTAAAAATTTTCAATATATTAAAAAAATGTAAATTTTTATTCCCTTAATATTTTGCTTGAAATTCAATGTAATACATATGAACTATATTTTACCATTTGTTCATTACCCATATCGCTATATCAAAATCGTTTCTTTTACCAAAAATACTCATTGATTTTTAAGCGTTGAGTAATTTATCAGCGGATCCAAAACCCACGATTCCATCTGACCCGATTGATTGATTAAAGGGTGACGAGGAAAAGGAAAAAAAGAATTGAAAGAAGAACTGAAAACAGAAGAGGTGATGAATTACCTTAATGTATGTGATGAGTAACAGGTTTGAACACCATACCCAAAGGAGAAGTGTAAGACCCGAGAAATTCCAATTTCTGGAAAAAGGGCAAAATCGTAATTTCGATTACAAAATTGTTAATTTCGGTTAAAAAAATTCGTAATTTATTCTCTAGATCTTGGATGACAAAACGGATTTCACCGTTGGAATCGTCTGTGAAATGCGGCTATACGTGGAATTTACCGTGATTAGAGGCGTTCGGGTGCACGTTTTTCGAGGCATCGCGTTTCGGGTGTCGTAAAACGATTTTCGATGCGACGAAAATCACATATAACAAGTAATCATGTGCCATAAGTGGTATGAGTAGAGAAATAATGAAAATGGACGGCCGAGATAGTGTTGAATGTCAAAACTGGGAAATTGAGGGACATAATGGTCATTTTTAAGTTTGATTAAATGGCACAAAAAGACAAGATAGTGAATAGTTTTCATCTCCACAAATTCAAAAGCAAAAACGTGATTTGGGGAAACCGAGTAGATACGAGCGAAATGGAGCTTTGGGTAGAGAGAGAAAGGTCGACTTCTCTCCTCTAAAATACGAGGCGTCAAATGATCGGCGGAGTCTTGAGTGAGAAGGAGAAGCGCTGCGCGGAGAGGAGCTACACGTGGACAGGATTTGTGAGTTTGACAAATTCCGAGAAGGTAGGGGTTTCTCCCTACTTGGGTTTTATTCTTCGTTTAAGTACTTGGATGTTTGAGTTGAATGGGCGAGTGAGTGGGTTGGTCGATCCCGAATCTTGGGCCAGGTATTTGTTGTAAATTTTGAACCCCGAAATGGGTAGGCCGTGACAGTGTGTGCACTGTGTAGTTTGTTTGGATTGTTAATTGTGTAAAATTGTGAAACAAATCATGTATTGGTTGGTTTGAGGCCTTGAATGGCCGATTGATCGGTCCCAGAACTTGGGACGGGTGTCGAGTGTGAGACATTTTCGTGTCAGTGACATCACGGCTAGATGAAGTGCTTGTTGCAAATCATGTGTTAAATCATGTATTGATTGGAATGAGGCGGAAATAGGCGGTAATGCGGGTTCACAAAGTGAGCCCAGATGAATTGTGATTTTAGGAATAATGTAGGGTTTCACTATTCTGCGATGTTAAATATTTTCGTGTGAAAATGTGTTTGATCAGTGATTTCAAGTTGAATTGCTCGTGTTTGATCATTAGCCCAGTGAGCTAATTTTGATATGAAATGAGAATTTACATGACATGATTGTGTGAATTGATTGTTTTTGTAAATATATGCATGTTTATATATTACTTGTGAATTAGGCTTGTATTGGAATTGGCATACATGCATTCCATATACTGCTTCCAGAACACCTAGGCCCATGGAGTGAGTGCATGAGATGAGTCTATAGAAAATGGTTCGGAGGGTTGTCTAAAAATGTTAATTATTGGAGGGTAGTCCAAACTAAAAATATCAATCATCGGAGCGGGCCACTTGATATATACACATCGGAGAGTTGTCCACAAATAAACAGAAATAATAATTTTCATACGAGGCTTAAGCGAGTGTGATGGAGTCGGTGAGGACTCGGGATCTGAGTTGGTAATGTAGACATTCAAGTAGGATCATGCATTTGCCTGAATCTATGTTTATTTTGGAACATTGCCTTCTGCTTAGGTGGAGAGTAGCCCGCTTAGGCGATTCCACTATTGAGCATTAGCTCACCTATCGGGGATATTATTTTTCACAGTCTGGGGAGTGTGCGAGGGGACGATATTTCGTCACAGGAATAGAAGTTAGAAGAAAGTAGGGTTGTGGCTTTGATGTATACATGTATTAGAACTTTTAAGTTTAATGTATGTATTAACTATGAAGTAAAAACATGTTAACTCTTAACTATTGGGTATATATAGTTGGATTCATAGTTGGCATGTATATCGAGTATTGTTTATGAGCTGAGTGGTAGTTTTAAATCATAAGCTTGTATATTGGGCCCCATTTGGGACGGGTTTATGCGAGTTACTGTGTTGTTGAGCTCCGCCTGCGGAGACTCTGCCCGATTTTCGTGAAAAATGTCAGTCCGCCGACATTGCGAGTATTCAGCGGTGTGGTGATAGCGAACCCCGGGATTTGGGGCGTCCTGAAGAAGGAAAAGGAAGGTTTTTGGCATTTCATGATTGTGTCGAGCGCTTCTTGATCTTGAACGATAGCGTCGGTGGCCTACATTCTTTCCTCTCCTTTGCCCAAAGGTCTAGCGGTGGCTTGACCGCCATCGTGAGGCGGGGACTTCGGGGACGTGTATGGCGACGATTCGCTAGGTCGACCCGTGGAGGAGGCGAGTTGTTTGAGCTCGTAGAGGCTTTGTCTATCGAAGGTGATGGAGGTGGGGACGAGTGGCTCCTGGAAGAAGCGAGTTACAAACCCGGAGATGTCCGGGACTGAGTTGAACTCGGGGTGGATAGACGGCGGAGGCTTCGGTACATTTACATTTGGATCGAGAGGTGGCGGCCGGCCGGTTTGAGGCTTGAACTCAGACTTAGAACAGCCCAGCGACGTAAGTCGTGAATGCTTTGAGGAACTCGGCCCGGCTACTTAGATGCCGTCTCGAGACAATGAACGATCGCGGCGTAGCGCGTGCCCTCCGTCGGCGAGCCACGCCAAGCTGAACCACCAGCGAAGAGCGCCCTGAGGAAGCGTATCAGCCACGTGCGAATCTGTGGCGGCTGGCCCCTCCAGCGGTTCTGGCCGGCGGTGCCCTCTCCAAATC
>JAEQBH010008469.1:0-102258 GCA_016808115.1 Tetrastigma voinierianum | reverse complement strand
ATTTGTAGGGAGGGCACATGCGTTTAGATATAGAAGGGCTCGACACGATAAGAAATGAAAGTAGGAGCTGATGCGCTGTGTTGAAGGGAGAGCTCGTCAGTAGTGGGAGGAGGCCCGTCGCATGTAGTCTGAGGAGAAGGGCTCACTCACGTTAAATAGTAGGGCTCGTCGCACATGCTGTGAAGGAGGCTCGTGATAAATAGTAGGAGATCGTCACTTTGTGTTGAAGGAGGCTCGTCAGTGAGTTTGTAGGGAGGGCCCGTGCGTTTGTAGTATAGAGAGGGGCTCAGATCTGATAAATGTGGGGCTCGTCTGCCTGTGTTGAAAGGGAGGCTCGTGATGAAGATTTGGAGGGAGGAGCCCTTGTTTGTAGTACGAGAAGAAGGGCTCGATCGATCGATATTAGGAGCTCGATGCACTTTGTGTTGAAGGGAGAGCTGAATCTGTGAGACTGTAGGGAGGAGCCCGTCGGTTTGTAGCTGGAGAGAGTGCAGTCACGATATATAGTAGGAGCTCGTCTGCCTGTGTTGAAGGGAGAGCTCGTCAATGAGATTTGTAGGGAGGAGCCCGTCTGTTTGTAGTATAGAGAAGGGCTCGTCTGATGGGTAAGCGGAGCTTCGTCACACTTTGTGCTGAAGGACGACTCGTCACGAAAAATAGTAGGGCTCGTCAGCCTCTGTTCGAAGGAGAGCTGTGATGAGATTTGTAGGGAGGGCCCGATGCATTTTGTAGTACAAGAAGGGCTCGTCTACGATAAATAGTAGGAGCTCGTGCTGTGTTGAAGGGAGAGCTGGGTGTGAGATCGTAGGGAGGAGCCCGTGCATTTGAGGTACAGAAGAAGAGCTCGTCACGATTGATAGTAGGAGCTCGTGCGCACGTGTGTTGAAGGAGGCTCGTCAATGAATTTGTAGGGAGGAGCCCGTCGTTTGTTGTCTGAGAGAAGGGCGCGTCTGCTAAATAGTAGGAGCTGTCACTTTGTGTTGAAGGGAGGCACAAATCAATGAATTGTAAAGGAGGAGCCAGATTTGTTTGTAGTCTGAGAGAGAAGGGCTCGTCTTTGATGGAATAGTAGGAGCTCGTCTGCCTGTCTTGAAGGGAGAGCTCGTCAATGAGATTTGTAGGGGAGGAGCAGGTTGTTTATGCTCTGAGAGAAGGGCTCGTCTTGATAAATAGTAGGAGCTGTTGCACGTCTTTGAAGGGAGGCTCGTCAGTAGGATTTGTAAGGGGGAGGGCAGTGCGGCATGTAGTCTGAGAGAAGGGCTCGTCCTTAAATGTAGGAGCTCGGTTGCTGTGTTGAGAGGAATTAGAGCTCGTCAATGGGTGTAGGGGAGGAGCCAGTCTGTTTGAAGGAGAAGTAAAGAGAAAGGGGCTCGATTGTCAGTAGGAGCTCGTGCTGTGTTGGAAGGAGAGCTCGTCGATGAAGATTATAAGGAGGAGCCGTCTGTTTGTTGTATGCAGAGAAGGGCCGTCTGATAAATAATCAACTGACTCGTCACTTTGTGTGTTGGAAGGAGAGGCTAAGTCAAGTAGGATTTGTGGGAGGGCAGATCTGTTTGTAACTGCGAAGAAGGGGGATCGTCTACGATAGATAGTAGGAGCTAAATGCACTTTGTCTTTGAAGGAGAACTTCGATCAGAGATTTGTAGGGAGAGCGATCTTTTTGTAGTAAGAGAAGGGCTCGTCACGTGCTCTATAGTAGAACAAATGCACGCACGTGCGAAGGAGAGCTCGTCTGATAAATAGTAAGGCTCGTCGCACATTGTTGAAGGGGGAGCTCGTCCGATGAGACTAGTAGGGAGGAGCCCGTGCATTTGTATTAAATGCAGAGAGGGCTGTCCGATGCCATCAAATGGAGCTAATCACAGCATGTTGAAGGAGGCTCGTCAATAAGATTTGTAGGGGAGGAGCCCGATCTTCATGTAGTCTGAGAGAAGGGGCTCGTCTTTGATAAATAGTAGGAGCTCGTGCGCCTATGCACGAAGGGAGGCTGCGATCCGATCAAATAGTAGGGAGCTCGTCAGCTGTGTTGAAGGGAAGCTCGTGTGGGTTGTAGGGAGGAGCCGATGCATTTTTAGTATGAGAAGGGCTCGATCTGATAAATAGTAAGAGCTCCGTCCGAGTGTTGAGAGGAGAGCTGGTCGATGAAAGGACTAGCCAGGGAGGAGCCCTTTTGTTTTGTAGTACGAGGAGAAGGGGCTGGAGTCACGATGGAGATATTAGGAGCTCGTCAGCTGTGTTTGAGAAGGAGGCTCGTCAATGGATTTGTAGGGGAGGGAGCCAGTGAGCTGTAGTCTGAGAGAAGGGGCTCGTCACAGTGATCATCATCAAAATGGGAGCTCAGATCCGCACAGTGATTTGGGGAAGGGAGAGCTGTCGATCTGAATAATGCCAAGGAGGAGCCCGTCTCACACATTTTATGAAGTCTGGTGAAGGGCTCGATCTGATGTAGATAATGGGAGCTCGATGCGCTTGTGTTGAAGGGAGGCTCGTCCAATGAGATTTGGGGAGGAGCCCGTGTTTGTGAAATACGGAGAAGGGGCTCGTCTGATATAGTAGGGCTCGTGCGCATGTGTTGAGAGGGAGGCTGTCAGTGAGATTTGTAGGGGAGGGCCAGTGTTTGTTGTACGAGAGAAGAGGGCCGATGCGATAAAATAGTAGGAGCCTTCGTCACTGTGTGTTGAAGAGCTCGTCGGCTGAAGCTTTGTAGGGAGGGAGCCCATGTTTGTAGGCTCTGAGAGGAGGCTCGTCGATGGAAGAAATGTGATTTGCTCGATGCACTTTTGTGGTGAAGGAGAGCTCGTCGATGAGATTTGTAGGGAGGGCCCGTCCCAGTGTAGCCTCACAGAGAAGGGCTCGATCACGTGCTATAGTAGGAGCTCGTGCTGTCTTTGAAGGGAGCTCGTCCGGATAAATAGTAAGTGCTAGATCCGCTGTGTTGAAGGAGAGCTCGTGTCAGTGAGATTTGTAGGGAGGAGCCGATGCATTTGTAATCTGAGAGAAGGGCTCGATCTGATAAATAGTAGGGCTTCAATGCGACATTGAAGGGAGAGCTCGTCGGTAAGGATTTGTGAGGGAGGAGCCCGATGCATTGTAATACAGGAGAGGGCTCGTCACGATAAATAGTAGGAGCTCGTGCGCCTATCTTGGAAGGGAGGCTCGATCTTTGATAAATAGTAGGAGCTCGTCCGCTTGTGTTGAAGGGAGAGCTCGTCAATGAGAATTGTAGGGAGGAGCCCGTCTGTTTGTAGTATAGAAGGGCTCGTCCTGATAAATAGTAAGAGCTCGTCACACTTTGTGTTGTTGAAGGAGGCTCGTCGATGAGACTGTAGGGAGGGCCCGTGCGTTTGTAAGTACAGAGAGGGCTCGTCGTGATGTCATCAGTAGGAGCTCGATGCACACGCTGTGTTGGAAGGAGGCTCGTCAATGGGGACTGTATGGAGGGCAGATGCGTGTCTGGAGAAGGGCTCGTCCGGGCGTAAATGAGTAGGGCTCGTCTGCCTATGCCGAAGGAGGCTCGTCTTTGATAAATAGTAGGAGCTACGTCACTTTGTGTTGAAGGGAGAGTTCGTCAATGAGATTTATGTAAAGAGGAGCCGTCATTTGTAGTATAGAGAAGGGGCTCGATCCGATAAATAGTAAGAGCTTTCGTGCTGTGTTGAAGGAGGCTTCGTCAATGATATTTGTAGGGAGGCCCCTTTTGTTTCAGTACGAGAGAAGGGCTGGGTCTGATAGGCATGTGCTTCGGCTCGTGCTGTGTTGGGAGAGCTCGTCAATGAGATTTGTAGGGGAGGGCCGTCACATTTGTAATCTGGAAGGGGCTAAATCTGATATATAGTAGGAGCACAAATCCTTTGTGTTGCGAGGGAGAGCTCGTCAATGAGGAGATATGTAGGGAGGAGCCAAATGCATTTTGTAGTCTGAGAGAAAGGGCTCGTCTGATCCTCAGAAACCAAGCTCGTGCACTGTGTTGTTGAAGGAAGCTCCTCAATGAGATTTGTAGGGAGAACCCCCGTGATTTGCATGAAATGCAGAGAAGGGCTCGTCGACTAAATGAAGTAAAGGAGCCTCGTCCGCCCTATGTGAAAAGGGGAGGGAGCTCGTCAGTAGAGATTCTGTAAAGGGAGGTACCACGTGCGTTTTGTAGTCTGAGAGAAGGGATCGATCACGATAGATAGTAGAGACTCGTCTGCTGTCTTGAAGGAGAGCTCGTCAATGGAATTTGTAGGGGAGGAGCCGTGTTTGTGTACGAGAGAAGGGCTCGTCATGATGATATATAGTAGAGACTCGTGCTGTCTTTGAAGAGGCTCGTTTGATAAATAAGTAAGAGCTCGATCCGCTGTGTCTGTTGAAGGGGAGGCTCGTCGATGGAGTGGCAGGGAGAGCGGAAGTGCATTTTATGTGAGAGGAAGAACGTCTGATAAATAGTAGGAGCTTCGTGCACTTGTGTTGAAGGAGAGCTCGTCGATGAGACTGTAGGGGAGGAGCCGTGCGCATGGTACGGAGAAGGGCTCGTCACGATGTAAATAGTAGGAGCTCGTGCACTTTATCTTTGGGAGAGCTAGATCACGATAAATAGTAAGACTCATCCACTTTGTGTTGAAGGCTTCGTCGTGGGTATTTGCTGCAGGAAGAGCAGATGCGTTTCATGAAGTATAGAGAAAGGGCTGCAAATCACATTTAAATAACAAAACTCGTCGCTGTGTTGAAGGGAGAGCTGTCTGGCAGGGATTTGCCAGGGAGGAGCGCCACATTTGTGATACGAGAGAAGGGCTCGATCGATGGAATAGGAGCTTCGTCTGCGTGTGTTGAAGGGAGAGCTCGTCAATGAGATATGTAGGGAGGGCAGATGCATTTGTAAATACGAGAGAAGGGCTCGTGATGAATGTAGGAGCTCAAATGCACTTTGTGTTGAAGGAGACATCGTCAATGAGATTTGCGGAAGCGACCCGATGCGTTTGTAATCTGAGAGAAGGGGCTCGTCTGATATATAGTAGGAGCTCGTGCACTTTGTGTTGAAGGTAAGAGCTGATCAGTGAATTCTTAAGGGGAGCCGTCTGTTATGAATCACAGAGAAAATTTTCGTGCGGTAAATAGTAAGAACCGAAAATGCTGTGTTGAAGGGAGAGCTCGTCAATGAGATTTGTAGGGAGGAGCCCGTCTGTTTGAGTTACGGAGAAGGGCTCGTCCTGACAGATAGTAGGAGCTCGTCTGCCTGTGTTGAAGGGAGAGCTCGTCAATGAGATTTGTAGGGAGGAGCCCGTCTGTTTGTAGTACAGAGAAGGGCTCGTCCTGATAAATAGTAGGCTCGTGCTGTGTTGAAGGAGGCTCGTGATGAAGTTGTAGGGGAGGAGCCGTCTGTTTGTAGTCTGAGGAGAAGGGCTCGTCATGATAAATAGTAGGAGCTCGTCCGCCTGTGTTGAAGGAGGACTCGTCAATGAGATTTGTATGGGAGGGGCAGGTGCATATGTCTGAGAGAAGGGCTCGTCTGATAAATGGTAGGAGCTCGATGCGCCTATCTTAGAAGGGAGGCTAAATCTGATAAATATTAGGAGCTTCCGTCCTTTTGTGTTGAAGGAGAAGTTGTCAGTAAGGATTTGCTAAGAGGAGCCCGATACATTTGTAGTATAGAAGAGGAACAGTACGATAAATAAGTAGAGCTTCCCATTGCACTTTTGTGTTGAAGGGAGAGCTGTCAATGATGTGTAGGGAGAAGGCCCTTTTTGTTTGTAGTCTGAGAGAAGGGCTTGTCACGATAGATATTAGCGGCTGAAATGCTGTGTTGAAGGAGAGCTGATCAGTAGGTTGTAGGGAGGAGCCCGTCTGTTTGTAGTACTGGGAAGAAGTGCTGCTCGTCTGATATATTGTGCGGGAGCTAAATGCTTTGTGTTGCGGGAGAGCTCGTCAATGAATATGTGGGAGGAGCTTGAATCTGTTTATGCATCTTGAGAGAAGGGCTCGTCTAGCTGTATAAAGTAGAAGCCATTACACTTTTGTGTTGAAGGAGAGCTCCTGATAAGATTTGTGGGAGGGCAAAATCATTTATGTCTGAGAGAAAGGGCTCAAATCCCGGGTGTTAAATAATGAGAGCTTCAAGATCCGCCCTATGTTGAAGAGGCTCGTCAATAGAGTTTTCAGGAGGCACCCCATTGTTTGCCGTCTGAGAGGGTTACGTCTGATGGAGTAGTGGGAGCTCGTCTGCTGTCTTTGAGAGGAGGCTCGTAGATGGACCCACTGTAGGGAGGGCTTGGGTCTGTTGTAGTGCAGAGAAGGGCTAGATCCCGATGCTCTCAATGGAGCTCGTGCTGTCTTTGAAGGAGAGAGCTTCGATCTGATAAATAAGTAAGGCTCGTCACTTTGTGTTGAAGGAGAGCTCGTCGATAAGATTTGTAGGGAGGAGCCGAGATACATTTGTAGTGGAGAGGGGCTCGATCTGATAAATAGTAGGAGCTAAATCCGCTGTGTTGTTGGAAGGGAGAGCCGTCAATGGGATTTGGGAGGGATGATGGGCATGATAGAGAGGCTCGTCTGATGGAAATAGTGGGAACTCGTCACTATGAGTGGAAGGGAGGGCTCGTGAATGGAATTTAGGGAGGGCCGAGTCTGCGTGTATTCTGAAGAAGGGCTCGTCCTGATAATTAGTATGGCTGTCATCATCTTTGAAGGAAGAGCTAAATCTGATAAGTAATAGGAGCTCGTGCTTTGTGTGTGAAGGAAGCTCGTCGATGGATTTAGCCAGGGAGGAGCCCTACATTTTGTAATGTAGAGAAGGTCTGGGATGCGATAAAAATAAACCAGGAAACTCAAATGCTGCACGCTGTTGAAGGCTTCATCAGTGAATTTGCGGGGGGCTCTTACATTTGTAAATGAGAGAAAGGGCTGAATCTGATCAGTGACCAGAGGCTCAATCACACTTTGTGTTGAAGGAGGCTAATCAATGAGATTGCAGGGGAGGAGCTGTGCGTTCAAGTCTGGAGAAGGGCTCGTCTGAGTGTCTATGTAGGAGCTCGATCCGCATTTGTGTTTGAAGGAGGCTCGTGTGAATCATCTGGGGAGGACATCCCAGGTGGCGTGGAGGGCTCGTCTTTGGAATGTTGAATGAAGCAAGGGCTCGTGCACAGTGATTTAGAGGAGGTGGGCACCAGTCAAGTGGGGATTTGCATGGGAGCAGTGCGTTTGTGTCACCGGAGGAGGGATCTTTGAGCCTCCTCAAACCAGACTAAGTCTTTTGTGTTGGGAGGCTGATCGGGCGAGGACTGTGGGGGCCGTGGTTTATGTGTAAATAGAGAGGAACAAATCTTTGATGTAAATAGCGGCTGTCGCCACAATGTTTGGAAGAGGAGGCTCGTCGATGGATTATGGGGAGAACTTGTGTTTGTAATCTGAGAGGAAGGGGCTCGTCACACGATCTCTCTTAGAGCTGAAGTACTTTGTGTTGAAGGAGGCTCAGTGGAATGGATGTGGAGGGCACGTGTTTGTGAATCAGGAGGAAAGGGCCAGCTACGATAGATAGTGGAGCTGTGCACTGTTGAAGGTAGAGGCTCGTCGATGAGATTTGGCAGGAGGAGCCGCTACGATTTGTAATCAGGAGAAGGGCTCGTCCTGATAGATAGTAGGAGCTCGTCTGCTTGTGTTGAAGGTAGAGCTCGTCAGTGGATTGGGGAGGGAGCCGTCACAATTTATGTCTGGGAGAGGGCTCTTCGATATATAGTAGGAGCTCGATGCACGTGTTGAAGGGAGGCTGTGGGTAGGATTGTAGGGAGGCAGGTACGTTTGTAGTCTGGAGAGAGGGCTGAATCTGATATAATGAGCTGGTCTTTGTGTTGAAGGGAGGCTAGTCAATCAGTTGTGGGAGGCCACGTACAATTTGTAGCTCAGAGAGGAAGGGGGCTCGTGATAGATAGTGGGAGCTCGTCACTGTCTTTGAAGGAGAGCTCGTCGTGGATGGGAGGGGCCCAGTATTTGTCAAATGAGGAAAGGGCTGATCTGAGTCATAAAGCAGGGCTCAGTGATGCTGTGCGGAAGGGAGGCCAATCACACAGATAAATGGTAAAGGAGCTCGTCCGCACAATGTTGAAGGGCTCGTGAGTGGACTGTGGGGAGGGCCGAGTCTGGGCTGTGTACAGGAGGGAACAGATGTCAAATGACAGGAGCTCGTGCGGCACAGTGATTTGGGGAGGCTCGATCAAGTGAAGGTTGTAGGAGGGCCACGTCTTCAAGAAGCCTCAAGTCTGAGGAGAGGACCGTCTTGATAAATAAAAATGAGAACTCGTCTTGCACTATCTAGAGGAGGCTAAATCTGATAAATAGTAGACTCGTCAGCGTATTTGGGAGGCTCGTCAGGTAGCTAACAGGGAGGGAGCGTGCATTTATAATATAGATAAAAAGACTCGTCACGATAAATAAAATGAAACTCAGTCGTGTGTGATAGGAAAGGAGCTCAAGTCAATGAGATTGGGAGGAATGCTTGTTTTGTGTCATAGAGGAGGAAGGCTGAAATCATGATGAGTGTTATAGGGAGCTCGTCACAGCTGTGTTGAGAAGGGAGGCTCGTCCAGTAGTGTTAGGGGCTTGAGTCTTGTTTGTACAAATGGAGAGACAAGATGGATCTCTCAGCTGGAGCTGAGTAAAAACATGTTGAAGGGAGGCTCGTCGATGGGATGTGTAGGGAGGGCCGGAGTCTTGTTTGTAGTCTGAGAGAGGGACGATGTGATGGAGTCAGAGCAGGAGCTCGTGCTGTGTTGGAAGGGAGGCTCGTCAGTAGTTTGTAGGTTGGGCCGAATCTGTTTGTAGTGGAGGGAAGGGGCTCGATCTGACCTCATATAGTAGGGCTCGTCACGTGTGTTGAAGGAGAGCTCGTCGATGAGGATTGTAGGGAGGGCTTGTCACTTTTGTTCATCTGAGAGGGCACGTCTGGAGTAAATAGTAGGAGCTTCAGATCCGCTGTGTTGAAGGGAGGAGGCTCGTCCCGAGAAGTGAAGAGCTTGTGGGAGGGCCGGAGTCTGTTTGTAAATCACAGAGAAGGGCTCGTCTGATATCCGTCTTTCAAACTACTCGTCTACTTTGTCTTTGAAGGAGAGCTGATCAATGGATTTCATAGGGGAGGAGCTTCAAGAATTGTTTGTAATCTGAGAGAAGGGCTCGTCCACGATCCTCTCATCAAAGACTCGTCTTACTTTAATCTTTGAAGAGGCTGAATGAGATAAATAGTATTAAGTGCTCGATCACTTTGTGTTTGAGGAGGCTGTCAAATGAATTGTAGGGAGGAGGCAGTGTTTGTAATGCACAGAGAAGGGCTCGTCAGGTCAAAAATGTGGAGCTCAAAATGCCTTGTGTTGAAGGAGGAGCTGGGTCGATGAGTTTGTGGGGGCAGCGATGTATGGCCTCTGAGAGAGGGGCTCAAGTACGATAAATAGTAGGGCTCGTCACTTTATCTTGGAAGGGAGCTCGATCTGGTGATATGAATGGAGCTGAAATGCTGGCCAGTGGAGGCCGTCGATGAAAGATTTGTAGGAGGGCCAAATGAACAACAATAAATATAAGAAGGGCTCGTGATAAATAGTAAGAGCTGTGCACATGTTTGAAGGAGAGCTGTCAATAAGACCCCAGTAGGGAGAGCAAAATCTGTTTGTAAATGGAAGAAGGGTAAAATGCTGGAGTAAATAGTAGGGAGCTCGTGCTGGCACATGTTGGAAGGGAGGCTTCGTCAATGGGATTTACAACCATGGAGGGCAGATCACTGTTTTGTGTCTGAGAGAGGGGCTAGATCTTTGATCTAATCAAGCAGACTCGATGCGCCTATCTGGGAGGGAGGCTTCGTCACGATCATGCGTAAAGACTCGTCACTTTGTGTGAGGAGGTTAGTCAATGAGATTTGTAAAGAGAAGGAGCCGTGTTTGCCTTGATATAGAGAGGAACAGTCTGTCAATAGTAGGCTGGAATGCACTGTGGTGAAGGGAGAGCTCGTCAATCAGTGTAGGGAGGAGCCCTTTTTGGCTGTAGTCTGGGAGAAGACAGATCCTGAGATGGGCCTCTGTCCCAGCAAGCTGGTGTTTTGTGTTGAGGGGAGGCTTCGTCGGTGGGTTTGTAGGGAGGGCAGGTACGTTTGTGTCTGGGAAGAAGGGCTGTCCACAGTCCTCTCTCATAAGAGCTCGTCACTTTATGTGCCAGGAGAGCTGCGTCAATGAATAGTAGGGAGGGCCGTACATTTGTATCAGAAGGGCTCGTCCTAATCATTTAAAAATAAGCTCGATGCACTGTGTTGAAGGAGAGCTCACCAGTGAGATTGCATGGGAGGGACCGTACATTTGTATCTGAGAGAGGGGCTAGATCTGACAATCGTATTAAAGGTGCTCAAGTGCTTCTTCATTGAAGGAGAGCTCGTCAATATTAGACTAATAGGGAGGTGCCGTCTGTTGTAGAAACAGGAAGAAGGGATGAAAATCTTTGACCAGGCATTAATGAGAGGAGCTTCAATCGCACATCTTTGAAGAGAGCTACGTCGGTAAGAATTTGTAAAGGGAGGGCAGGCCTGTTTGTAAATCTGAGAGAAGGGCTCGTCTGATGCTCTCAGGAGGCTTCATCTGCACAGTCTTTGAAGAGAGCTCGATGCGATAAATAAATGAAGCTCGTCGGCTGTGTTGAAGGGAGGCTCGTCGATGAGACCCCAGGGAGGGCCAGAATGCATTTCTGATGCAGAGAAGGGCTCGATCACGTGTCAGTAAATGGGAGGCTTTCGTCTGCATTGAAGGGAGAGCTCGTCAATGGGATTTGTAGGGAGGGCGATGCGCATGTAGTACGAGAGAAGGGGTTAAGATCGATAAATAAGCCAGGAGCTCGATGCGCCTATCTTTGGAAGGAGAGCTCGTCTGATAAATGAGTAGGAGCTCGTCACTTTGTGTTGAAGGGAGAGCTCGTCAATGAGATTTGTAGGGAAGAGCCCGTCTGCTTGTAGTAAAGAGAAGGGCTCGTCTGACAAATAATGGAAGCTCAATCTTGCACGTGTTGGAAGGGAGGCTACGTCAATGGATTGTAGGGGAGGAGCCCATACATTTGTTTGTAGTCTGAGAGAAGGGCTCAGTGCGATAGATATTAGGAACTCGATGCACTTTGTGTTGAAGGAGGCTTTCGTCAGTATTAAAGTTGTAGGGAGGAGCCGGAGTGTTTGTAGTGCGAGAGAGGGCTCGTCACGTCTGCTATAGTAGGAGCTGGAAATGCAGCGTGTTGGAAAGGAGGCTCGTCAATGAGATATGTAGGGGAGGAGCCCGTCTTGTTTGTAGTACGAGAGGAAGGGCTCGTCGATGTAGTAGGAGCCTAAAATGCACTTTGTGTTGAAGGAGACATCGTCAATGAGATTTGTAGGGAGCTGACCCGTGCGTTTTGTAGTACCGGAGAAGGGCTCGTCTGATCTCGAAGTAGGAGCTCGTGCACTTTGTGTTGAAGGGCCAGGCCGTCCAATGAGATTTGTAGGGAGGGCGAATCCTATTTGTAAATCTGAGAGAAGGCCTCATCTTTGGTAAATAGTAGGAGCTCAAATGCACTGTATTGAAGGAGGCTTTCGTCAGTAAAGTTGTAGGGAGAGCCCGTCACATTTGAGGTCTGGAGAGGGAGGCTGTCACGATGAAACGATAGGAGCTCGATGCACTTTTGTGTTGGAAGGAGAGCTCGTCGATGGGGATTTGTAGGAAGGGCAGGTGTTTGTGGTCACAGGAGGAGATAGATCACTGGAGTGTATGGTGGGGCTCGTGCGCTGTCTTTGAAGGGAGGCTGGAGTCCCTGGAAATAGTGGGGCTAGATCCGCTGTGTTGAGGAGGCTCGTCGATGAATTTGTGGGGAGGGCAGTCGGTGTCAGTCTGCAGAGGAAAGGGGCTCGATCACTGACTCCATCAGGCGTAGGAGCTCGTGCTGTGTTGAAGGAGGAACTGTGAATGGATTTGGGAGGCCCCGTGTGTATTACAAAGAAGGGCTCGTCCTGATAATTAGTAAGAGCTCGTCATCCTATGCTGAAGGGAGAGCTCGTCCTGATAAGTAATAGGAGCTCGTCCGCCTGTGTTGAAGGGAGAGCTCGTCAATGAGTTGTAGGGAGGAGCCCCTCTGTTTGTAGTATAGAGAGGTCTAGATCACGATGATAAATGGCTGGAGCTGCGTGCATACTTGCTGTGTTGAAGGGAGAGCTCGTCAGTAAGTTTGTAGGGAGGAGCTCTTACGGTACATGATGCAGAGAAGGGCTCGTCCTGAAAGATATTAGGAGCTCGTGTGCCTGTGTTGAAGGGCGAGCTCGTCAATGGGAGTGTGGGAACTGTCATTTGTAGTACGAGAGAGGGCTCGTCACGATATATAAATAAGAGCTCAAATCCATATGTTGAAGGAGAGCTTCGTCGATGAATATGTAGGGGAGGAGCAGATGCATTTGTAATGCTGAGAGAAGGGCTGAAATCACGATCGATAAATGGAGCTCGTGCGCACTTTTGTGTTGAAGGTAGAGCTCGTCAATGAAGATTTGAGGAGGAGCAGATACATTTGTAGTACGAGGAGAAGGGCTCTTTGATGTAGTAGGGAGCTGGTGAAGTGCTTTGTGTTGAGAAGGGAGGCTCGTCGATGAAGATTGTAGGGAGGAGCCGATGCATTTGTAGTCTGAAGGGCTCGATCACGATATATAGTAGGAGCTGTACTTTGTGTTGGAAGGAGGCTCGTCGAGTGAGTTTGTAGGGAGGAACTGTCTCACTGCGGAGTTAACGGAGGGCTCGATGACGGATAGTAAGGAGCTCGTGCGCACCATGTTGAAGGAGAGTTAAATCGATGAGATTTGTAGGAAGGAGCCCGTAAATTTAGCAAAATGTCTGAGAGAAAGGGCTCGTCTGATATATAGTGGGAGCTCCTGCACTTTGTCTTTGAAGGGAGCGCGTCTGATAAATAGTAAGAGCTCGTCTAAAGCTGTGTTGGAAGGGGAGGCTCGTCGATGAGTTGTAGGGGAGGGCCCATGTTTGTAGTCTGAGAGAAGGGGCTGATCACAGATCAAATAGTAGGGCTCAGTGCTATGTTGAGAGGGAGGGCTCGTCGATGGTTGTAGTGGGAGCGTCTGGCGTGTATTACAAAGAAGAGCTCGTGATAAATAGTAGGAGCTCGTCTGCTATCTTTGAAGGAGAGCTAGATCTGCAAATAAAGTAGTAGGAGCTTTCATCCTTTGTGTGAAGGAGGAAACTCGTCGATGAAGTTGTAGGGAGGAGCCCCTCTTTGTTTATCAGTATAGAGAAGGGCTGCGATCTGATAAATAGCTAGGAGCTGAAATGCACTTTGTGTTGAAGGAGAGCTCGTCAATGAGATTTGTAGGGAGGAGCGGAAATTACATTTTGTATTGAGAGGGCTCGTCACGTGGAAATGTCCAGAGCTCGTGCGCTGTGTTGGAAGGGAGAGCTCATCGATGAAGATTAGTAGGGAGGAGCCGTCTGTTTGTAGTCAGGAGAAGGCTCAAATCCTAAAATAATATGAAGCTCGTGCCACTTTGTGTTGGAAGGAGAGTTTGTCAATGGAGATTTGCAGGGAGGCCGATCTGTTTGTAGTACGAGAGAAGGGCTCAGATCTGATAAATAGTTGAGCTCGTACTTTGTCTTTGAAGAGGAAGCTGATCCAAGTAGAGATTTGTTATGAGGAGCCCGATCATTTGTAAGAGCAGGACAAGGGCTCGGCTGACTCATGTGGGAGCTCGATGCACACTTTTTGTGTTGAAGGGAGAGCTCGTCAATCGGATTTGTAGGAGGGCGATCTGTTTGTGAGTACGAGAGGAAGGGCTCAAGTGCGATGAAACGGTAAAGGAGCTAAAGTCGGCACTGTGTCTTTGGAAGGAGAGCTCGATCCGATAAATCAGGAGCTCAGTAGCTCTTTGTTGAATGGAGGTGTAGGACCCAGCCAGGAGGAGCCAGGCTCACTGTTTGTAGTACAGAGAAGGGCTCGTCCTGATAAATAGTAGAAGCACGTCTGCCTGTGTTGAATGCAGAGCTCGTCAATGAGATTTGTAGGGAGGGAGCCATGCATTTAGTCTGAGAGAAGGGCTCGTTCGATAGATAGAGAGCTACGATACGCACGTGTTGAAGGAGATCTCGTCGATAGAGATTTGTAGGAGAACCGGAATCTCTTGTTTGTAGTACAGAGAAGACTCGTCTTGATAGAGAAAATGGGAGCTCGTCGCTGTCTTTGAAGGGAGGCGCTTCGTCAATGAATTTGTAAAGGAGGGAGCCCCATACATTTGTAGTACGAGAGAAGGGGCTTAGGTCTGTGAAATAGTAGGAGCTCGATGCACTTTGTGTTGAAGATAGAGCTAAATCGATGGGATTTTGGGGAGGGCCGAGTCTTTTTGAAGTCATCTGAGGAGAAGGGCTCGTCTGATGGAGATGGTAGGAGACTCGTCGCTGTGTTGAAGGAGGCTCGTCAATGAAAATGTAAAGGGAGGAGCCCGATGTTGTTTGTAGTCTGAGAGAAGGGCTAGATCTGATAGATAATGGGAGCTCGTGCTTTGTGTTGAAGGGAGCTCGTCAATGAAAATTTAGCCAAGGGAGGAGCCCGTGCATTTTGTAAGTACGAGAGAAGGGCTCGTCGACGTCGTGGAATAATCCCGGGCTCGTGCACTGTATCTTGAAGGAGAGCTCGTCCAATGAGATCTGTAGGAGGAGCGTCTGTTTTGGGGGCGTAGAGAGAAGGGGCTCGTCACAGTGGAGCTCAGTAGGAGCTCGTGCCTTGTGTGTTGGAAGGGAGGGGCTCGTCGATGAGTTTGTGGGGAGGGCCGGTCCCCGTTTTTGAGGGTGCAGGAAGAGGGCTGCTCTTTGATGGGATGGTAGAGCTCGTGCACTGTGTTGGAAGGGAGAGCTTCATTAGCGAGATTTGTAGGGAGGAGCCACGTCTTTTGAGGCTGAGAGAAGGGGGCCATCTGATAGATAGTAGGAGCTCGTCTGTGTTGAAGGAGAGCATGTCAATGAGATTTGTGAGGGAGGAGCCCAGATGTTTGTAGTCGAGAGAAGGGCTGGAGTCACGATGTTAAATAGTAGGAGCTCGTCTTGCTTGTGTTGGGGAAAAGGGGAGAGCTCGTCAGTAAGTTATTGTAGGGAGGGTGATGCATGTAGTACAGGAGGAAGGGCTCAAATCACGATGAATAATGGGAGCTCGTCGCCTATGCCGAAGAGAGAGCTAAGTCTTTGTGAAAAATAGTAGGAGCTGTCACTTTTGTGTTGGAAGGAGGCTCGTCTGATGGGTGTAGGGGAGGGAGCCGTCTGTTTGTAGTATGAAGGGCTCGTCGATAAATAGTAAGAGCTCTTACGGCGTGTGAAGGGAGGCTCGTCGATGGATTTGTGGGAGGAGCCCTTTTGTTTGTAGTCTGAGAGAAGAGGGCTAGATCACGATGGGCTATATTAGGGGCTGCGATGCTGCGTGTTGAGGGGAGAGCTGTCATTAGAGATTTGTGTAGGGAGGGCAGCCGTTTGCTTGTCTGAGGAGAAGGGCTCGATCACGTGCTATAGTAGGAGCTCGATCCGCTGTGTTGGAAGGAGGCATTCGATGAGATATGTAGGGAGGAACCCGTCGTTTTATGTCTGAGAGGGAAAGGGGCTCGTCCGATGGAATGGCGTAGGAGCTGCGTCTCTTGCTTGTGTTGAAGGAGGGAGCTGTCGATGAGATTTGTAGGGAGGAGCCCGTCACATTTGTAATACGGGGCTCGTCTGATAGTAGGAGCTCGTGCGCTTTGTGTTGAAGGGAGGCTCCGTCAGTAGGATTGTAGGGAGGAGCCCCTCTGTTTGTCTGAGAGAAAGGGCGCGATCTGATAAATAGTGGGAGCTCGTCCGCTGTGTTGAAGGAGGCTCGTCAATGAGCTTTGTAGGGAGGGGCCGTCTGTTTGTAGTACGAGAGAGAATCGATCTGATGATAGTAGATTTGCTCGATGCACTTTTGTCTTTGAAGGAGAGCTGAAAGTCAATGATTTGTAAGGAGGCGGAAATGCATTTGTATCTGAGAGAAGGGCTGGAATCCTGATATATAGTAGGAGCTTCGTCTGCACATCTTTGAAGAGAGATGCGATCAGGATAAATAGTAAGAGCTCGATCCGCTGTGTTGAAGGAGAGCTCGTCAATGGAGCTGTAGGGAGAGAACGTGCGTTTGTAGTACAGAGAAGGGCTCGTCCTGATAAATAGTAGGAGCTCGTCTGCCTGTGTTGAAGGGAGAGCTCGTCAATGAGATTTGTAGGGAGGGCCGTGCATGTATCTCGAGAGAAGGGCTAGATCACGATAAATAGTAGGACTCGTGCGCCTATATGCTAAAGGGAGAGCTCGTCCTGATAAATAGTAGGAGCTCGTCACTTTGTGTTGAAGGAGAGCTCGTGATGAAGATTTGTAGGGAGGGCGATGTTTGTAGTATAGAGAAGGGCTCGTGCGATAAATAGTAGAGCTCGTCGCACAGTGTTGCGGAAGGGAGGCTCGTCGATGAATTTGTAGGGAGGGCCGGAATGCGGGTTTGTAGTCTGAGGAGGAGGGCTCGTCACGATCAATGGTAGGAGCACGATGCCCTTGTGTTGGAAGGGAGGCTCGTCGATGAAGTTTGTATGGAGGAGCCCATCTGCATGTAGTACAGAGAAGGGCTCGTCCCGATAAATAGTAGGAGCTCGTCGCCTATCTGAGGAAGGAGGCTCGATCTTTGATAAATAGTAGGGCTAGATCCGCTGTGTTGAAGGGAGGCTCGTCGATGGCAGATTGTAGGGGAGGAGCCGATACATTTATGTATGAAGGGCTCGTTTGATAAATAGTAAAAGGCTCGATGCACTTTTTTTTTTTTCAGTGTTGAGAAGGGAGGCTTCGTCAATGAGATTTGTAGGAGGAGCCCTTTTTGTTTGTAGTACGAGAGAAGGGCTCGATCTTTGATAGATATTAGGAGCTCTTCACTGTGTTGGAAGGGAGGCTCGTCGATAGGATTTGTAGGGGAGGGCCGGAGTGCATTTGTAGTACGAGGAGAGACTGTCGAGTGCATATAGTAGAGACTCGTCGCTTTGTATTTGCGAGGAGAGCTCGTCGACCAGATATGTAAGGGAGGGCCTTGGGTACGTTTGTAGTCTGAGAGAAGGGCTTGTCCTAATAAAGTAAGCTTCGTCTGCTGTGTTGAAGGAGGCTCGTGATGAGATTTGTAAGGGAGGAGCCCGTGTTTGTAATCTGAGGAGAAGGGGCTCGTCGATAAATAGTAGGAGCTCGTCACTTTGTGTTGAAGGGGAGGCTCGTCAGTAAGGAGTTTGTGGGGAACCGTCTGTTTATAGTACGAGGAGAGGGATCGTCACGATGGATAGTAGGAGCTGATCCGCTGTGTTTAAGGGAGGCTCGTCAGTGGAGACTAATGAGGGAGCCTTGTCTGTTTGTAGTCTGAGAGAAGGGCTCGATAAATAGTAGGAGCTCGTCTGCTTGTGTGGAGGAGGCTCGATCAATGAGATTTGCAAAGGGAGGGAGCCCATGCATGTAGTATAGAGAAGGGCAGTCACGAAATAGTAGGAGCTACGTGCACTTTATCTTTGAGGAAGGAGAGCTCGATCACTGATCGAATAATGGAGCTAAATCCTTTGTGTTGAAGGGAGCTCGTCAATGAATTGTAGGGAAGAGCGAGATCTTGTTTTTGTAGTATAGAAGAGGCTCGTCGATAAATAATAAACTGGAATGCACTTTGTGTGTTGTTGAAGGGAGGGGCTCGTCGATGAGCCCCGAGGGAGGAGCCCTTGTTTGTGGTACGAGGAAGGGCTCGTGATAGGTGACCAGGAGCTGCGATGCACTTTGTGTTGGAAGGGAGGCTCGTAAATGAAGGACTAGCCAAGGGAGGAGCAAATCGTTTGTAAATCTGAAGAAGGGCTCAAATCGATACTATAATAGGAAACTTCAAATACACTTTGTGTTGAAGGAGGAAGCTCATGTGGGAACATATGTAGGGAGAGCAGATGCATTTGTGAAATGTACGAGAGAAGGGCTCGTCACGATAGAATGAAATAGGAGCTCATCACTTTGTGTTGAAGGAGACCTCGTCTGATAGATTTGTAGGGAGGAGCCCGTGTTTGTAGTCTGAAGAGGGCTCGTCTGATATATAGTAAGGCACAAATGCACTTTGTGTTGAAGGAGAGCTACGTCGATGAGACTAATGTCGGGAGGGAGCCGAATGCATGTAGTCTGGAGAGGGCTCTAGATCTGATAAATAGTAGGGCTCAAAATGCACTTTATCTTAGGAAAGGAGGCTCGTTTGATAAATGGTAGGGCTGAAGGAGGCTCGTCGATGAAGTTTGTAGGGAGGGCCGAGTGCATGTTTGTAGTATAGAGAAGGGCTCGTGATAGAAAATAGTAGGCTCGTCTGCTGTGTTGAAGGAGAGCTCGTGATAAATTGTAGGGAGGAGCCCTTTTGTTTGTAGTCTGAGGAGGGAAGGGCTCGTCACGATGGATATTAGGGCTCTTGCACGCTGGTGTAGGAGAGCAATCGATGAGATTGTAGGGAGGAGCCGTGTTTGGTACGAGAGGGAGGGCTCCCAGTGCGATGCTATAGTAGGAGCTCGTCGCTGTGTTGCGAGGAGGCTCGTCAATGGATGTAGGAGGGAGCCAGATGTTTGTAGTCTCTGAGAGAAGGGCTCGTCCTAATATAAAGTAGAAGCTCGATGCACTTTGTGTTGAAGGGGAGAGCTCGTCAGTAAGATTTGTAAGGGAGGGCAGTCATTTATGTGTCTGGAGAAGGGCTAGATCTGATAAATAGTAGGAGCTCGTCCGCCTATGTTGAAGGGAGAGCTCGTCAATGAGATTTGTAGGGAGGTGCCCGTCTGTTTATAGTACAGAGAAGGGATCGTCCTGATAGATAGTAGGAGCTCGTCACTTTGTGTTTAAGGAGGCTCGTGTTGAAAAGATTTGTAGGGAGCCAAATACGTTTGTGAGTACGAGAGAAGGGCTCGTCCTACGATCGTAAATAGTAGGAGCTCGATGCCTTGTGTTGAAGGGAGGCTCGTCAATGAGATTGTAGGGAGGAGCCCGTCTGCATGTAGTATAGAGAAGGGCTGATCTGAAAATGGTAGAATCGTCTGCTTTATCTTGCAGAAGGGAGAGCTCGTCTGATAAATGAAGTGAGGAGCTAGATCCGCTGTGTGTTGAAGGGGGAGCTCGTCAATGAGATTTGTAGGGAAGAGCCCGTCTGTTTGTAGTATAGAGAAGGGCTCGTCCTGATAAATAGTAAGAGCTCGTCCGCCTGTGTTGAAGGGAGAGCTCGTCAATGAGATTTGTAGGGAGGAGCCCATACATTTGTAGTCTGAGAGAAGGGGCTCGTCACGAGATATTAGGAGCTCAATGCACTTTGTGGCGAGAGGAGGCTCGTAGTAGAGATTTGTAAGGGAGGGCCGTGCGTTTGTGAATACGGAGAAGGGCTCGCGTCTGATGTATAGTAGGAGCTCGATGCACTTTGTGTTGAAGGAGGAGCTCATCGATGAGATATGTGGGGAGGGCCAGATGTTTGTAGTACAGGAAGGAAGGGCTCGTCACGATGGAATGTAGGAGCTCATACGCTGTGTTGAGAGGGGACCTAGATCCAATGGATTTGTAGGGAACTGGCCAGGTACGTTTGTAGTACGGAGAGGGCTGGGTCTGTTAATATAGTAGGGCTCAAATGCGCATGTGTTGAAGGGAGAGCTCGTCAGTGGGATTTGTAGGGAGGGCCGAGTCTGTTGTAGTACGAGGAGAAGGGCTCGTCCTGGTAAATAGTAGGAGCTCGTATCCTACTGTGTTGAAGGGAGCTCAATCAATGGCCCAATGGGAGGAGCCCATGCATTTGAGTTACGGGGAGAAGGGAAGCAGATCACGGCCGGATGTAGGAGCTGCGTGCACTTTGTGTTGGAAGGGAGAGCTCGTCAATGAGATTTGTGAGGAAGGAGCCGTGCACCGTTTGCAAATGCAGGAGAGGGCTCAGATCACGATATAGTGGGAGCTCGTGCTGTCTTTGGAAGGAGGCTCGTCCACAATAAATGGTAGGCTCGTCACTTTGTGTTGGAAGGAGGCTCGTGATGGACTGTAGGGAGGGCAGATGCATTTGTGTCTGAGAGAAAGGGCTAGATCTTTTTGATAAATAGTAGGAGCTCGTGCTGTGTTGAAGGGAGGCTCGTGAATGAGGATTTGTAGGGAGGGCCGGTGCGAGATGTATTACAAAGGAAAGGGCTCGTGATAATTAGTAGAGCTCGTGTCTATCTTTGAAGAGGCTCGATCTGATAAATAGTAGGAGCTCGTCACTTTGTGTTGGGGAGGCTCGTCAATGGATTGTGGGGAGGAGCCCCTCTGTTTGTAGTATAGAAGGTCTGGAGTCTGATAAATAGTAGGAGCTCGATACGCACTTTGTGTTGAGAGGAGAGCCGTCGAAATGGGAATTGTAGGGAGGAGCTCTTACATTTGTGAAATGCAAGAGAAGGGCTCGTCACGATAGATATTAGGAGCTCGATGCACTTTGTGTTGGAAGGGAGAGAGCTCGTCAGTAAAAGATTTGTAGGGAGGGCACATGCAATTTGTAGTACAGAGAAGGATAGATCACGATGTCGTCTCTCTCTCAGTAGGAGCTACGTCACTTTGTGTTAGAGGCTCGTCAATGAGATGTAGGGAGGAGCACGTCTGTTTACACATGAAGTACGAGAGAAGGGCTGTACGATGTCGATAGTGGGAGCTCGTGCTGTGTTGAGAGGTGGGGCTCGTCGTGAGATTTGTAGGAGGGAGCCGTGCATTTGTAGTCTGAGAGAGGGCTAGATCACGATGCTCTCAGTAGGAGCTCGTTTACTTTTGTGTTGAAGGGAGGCTCGTCAATGAAGATTTGTAGGGAGGGAGCCAGTCTATTTGGAGTTACGGAGAAGGGCTCGATCCGGACGGATAGTAAGGCACAAATGCCTTGTGTTATGAAGGGATTCGTCGTGAGATTTGTAAGGAAGAGGCCGTCTGTTTGTAGTGAGAGAAGGGCTCGTCCACGATGTATAGTGGGAGCTCCTGCACGTCTTGAAGGGAGAGCTTCCGTCGATAAATAATGTAAGAGCTAGATCACTTTGTGTTGAAGGAGAGCTCGTCAATGAGATTTGTAGGGAGAGCCATACATTTGCCAGTGCGAAGGGAAAGGGCTGCGATCCACGATAAATAGTAGGAGCTTCGTCTGCTGTGTTGAAGGGAGGCTCGTCGATAGGGTTGTAGGTGGGACTCCGTGCATGTATTCTGAGGAATGATGATAAGTAGTAGGGCTAGATGCGCCTATCTTTGAAGGGAGGCTCGATCTGATAAGTAGTAGGGAGCTCGTCACTTTGGCGACGAAGGGAGGCTAGTCAATGAGGATTTGTGGGAGGGCCCCCTCTTGTTTGTAGTATAGAGAAGGGCTGATCACACGATAAATAGTAAGGAGCTCGTGCACTGTGTTGAAGGAGGGGCTCGTCAATGAGATTTGTAAGGGAGGAGCCGTCTGTTTGTAGTAGTACGGAGGAGGGGCTCCGTCTGATGGAAGTATTAGGAGCTCGTGCGCTTTGTGTTGAGAGGGAGGCTCATCAATGAGATTAGTGGGAGGGCCGGAATCTGTTGTAGTACGGAGAAGGGCTCGTCTAATATAAAGTAAGCTCGTGCACTTTGTGTTGAAGGAGGCTCGTGATGAGATTTGTAGGGAGGGCCGGAGTGTTTTGTAGTAAAGAGGGGCTCAGATCGATAAATAGTTGGAGCTCACGTCTGCTTTGTCTTTGAGGAGAGCTCGTCAATGGAGATTTGTATTGGGGCCACGTCTGTTTGTAGAGCAGGACAAGGGCTAGATCTTTGACATCAAATAGTAGGAGCTCGATGCCCTTTGTGTTGAAGGGAGGAGCTCGTCAATGAAGGACTGGATTTGTAGGGAGGGCCGAGTGTTTGTGTAGTCTGGGGGAAGATGAGTCTGATCAGATGAAAGTAAAGACCGTTGCACTTTTGTCTTTGAAGGGAGAGCTGGGTGCGATAAAGCAGTGGGAGCTCGTAGCCTGCGTGAATGGAAGCTCGTCCCGTTGGGGTTGTAGGGGGCGATGTTTATGTCTGAGAGAAGGGCTCGTCTGATAAATGAAAATGAAACACGTGCACTTTGTGTTGAATGGAGAGTTAAGTGATGAGATTTTGTAGGGAGAGCCCGTCTGTTTGAGTCTTTGAAGGGCTCGTTACGATAGATGAGAGGGCTAGATGCACTTTGTGGTATTGAAGGAGATCTCGTCAATGAGATTTGTAAGGGAGGCCAGATCACATTTGTAGTACAGGAGAAGGGCTCGTCTTCATAAATAGTAGGGAGCTCGTCACTTTGTGCTGAAGGAGAGCTCGTCGATGGTTGTAGGGAGGAGCCCTTGTTTGTAGTGAGAGAAGGGCTCGTGCGATAAATAATGTGGGAGCTCGTGCACTTTGTGTTGAAGAGATAGAGGCTCGTCAATGAGATTTTTGGGAGGGCAGGTCTGTTTGAAGGTACAGGGGAAGGAACCGTCTGAGCGTCGGCTCAATAGGAGCTCGATCCGCTGTGTTGAAGGAGGCTGCGTCAGTAGGTTGTAGGGAGGGACCCCGTCTGTTTGTAGTGCGGAGAAGGGCTGTGCGGGTAGATAGTCGGGCTTTCGTCACAACGTGTCTTGGAGGCTCGTCAATGAGTTTTGTAGGGAGGAGCCATGTTTGAGGAGCAGAGAAGGTCTGGAATGCGATAGATAGTAGAATAGATGCGCTTGTGTTGAAGGAGGCTCGTCAATGAAAGTTTGTAGGGAGGAGCCCATGGCAGGGTGGGAGGCCGACGGGATGAGTAAGAGCTCGTCTGCACAGTGTTTGGAAGGAGGGGCTCGTCAGCGGGTGTGTAGGGAGGGAGCCAGCAGATCTTTTGAGAGTCTGAGGAGAAGGGGCTCATCACGATAGATGGTAGGAGCTCGTGCACTGTGTTGGAAGGGAGGCTCGTCGATGGGATTTGTGAGGAGGGAGCCCGTCGGAACTGTAGTCTGAGGAGAAGGGCTGTCACGATCGTCGATAGTCAGACTCGTCTGCTGTCTTTGAAGGGAGGCTCGTCAATGAGTTTGGTAGGGAGGCCCGTGTTTGAAGTCTGGAGAGGTCTGACGTCATTGAATCAAGTGGGAGCTCGTCTTGTGTTGAAGGAGGCGTCGATGGATTGCCAGGAGGAGCCCGTCTGATTTGAGGAGTGCAGGGCTTCTCTTTGACCAGGAGAATCAGCCAAAACTCGTCTGCTGTGTTGAAGGGAGGCTCGTCAAGCGGGTTGTAGGGAGGGCGAGATCTTTTGAGGTGGGAGGGGAACCAAAGCGTCACTGATGAATGGTAAGGAGCTCGTCTGCTTTGTGTTGAAGGAGGCTGAAAAAAATTGATAGGAATTTGTAGGGAGCCCGATGCATTTGTAGTCTGGGGAGAAGGGCTTAGTCCACAGTAAATAATTAGAGACTCGTCTACTGTGTTGAAGGGAGAGGTCGTCGAGGTGGGATTTGTAGGGAGGGCCGTCACATTTGAAGTCTTAGGAAGGGCTTGTCTACAAACAAGATAGTAGAACTCGTCTGCACGATTAAGGAGGCTGTCGATGGGATTTATAGGGGAGGAGCGATGCGACTACGCTAGTACGAAAAGGGCTCGTCACGATGCTCTCAGTAGAATTTCGTCGCCTTTCGTGAAGGAGAGATTTGATCACGAGGGGGAAATGAGATAGGAGCTCGTCCGCCCGGTGTTCGAAGGAGGCTGATGGCGAAACTGTGGGAGGCGGCAAATCTGGAAGTGAGGTACGAGAGAAGGGCTCGTCTGATGGGTGTAGAAGCTCGTTTACTTTGTTTTTGAAGGGAGGAGCTCAAAATCAATAAAGTTGTAGGGAGGCAGTCCTGTTTTATGTAGTCTCTAGGAAGAAGGGCTCGTCACGATAAATAGTAGGAGCACAAATGCACTGTGTTGAAGGAAACTAGATCTACAATAAATATTAGAGACTCGTCAGCTGTGTTGAAGATCTAGTCAATGAGATTTGTAGGGAGGGCAGTGCATTTGTAGTAGAGGAGAGGGCTCGTTACGTTGGAGATATTAGGAGCTCGTCTGCGTGTGTTGAAGGGGAGGCTCGTCAATGAGATTGAAGAAGGAATTGGTGCCAATTTGTTTGTAAATCTGGAAGGGCTAGATCTGATAAATAGTAGGGCTGATGCACTTTGTGTTGAAGGAGGCTCGTCGATGAGATTGTGGGAGGGGCCCGTGCGTTTTGTGTGGAGAAGGGCTCGTGATAAATAGTAGGAGCTCGTGCGCACTTTGTCTTTGGAAGAGGCTCGTCAGTAAGTTGTGGGAGGAACCCGTCTGTTTGTAGTACAGAGAAGGGCTCGTCTTGATAAATAGTAGGGCTCGTGCACTTTGTGTTTATGGGAGGGGCTCGTCAATGGGATTACAGGAGCCCGTCTTGTTGCTGTGAGTAGAGAAGGGCTCGTGCGATGGAGATAGTAGGAGCTCGTCGACCTTTGTCTTGAAGGAGAGCTAAATCCAATAGGATTGTAGGGAGGAGCCCGATGCATTTGTAGTCTGAGAGGGGCTCAGTCTAATAAAAGTAGGAGCTCGTGCTGTGTTGAAAGGAGAGCTCGATCAAAATGAGATTTGTAGGGAGGGAGCCACGTCTGTTTGGGGAGAAATGCTAGGAAGGGCTACTCTGACCAGGATAGTAGGCTCAAATGCACTTTGTGTTGAGAGGAGGCTCGTCCACTTGGGTTGACCCCAGTAGGAGGGCAGATCTTTTTGAGGCTCTGGGGAGAAGGGGCTCATCTGATAGATAGTAGGAGCTCGTCTGGCAGGTGTTGAAGGGAGAGCTCGTCAATGGGGGAGGAGCCCGTCTGTTTGTAGTCTGAGAGGAAGGGCAAAGTGGCGATCATGTAGGAGCTCGATGCACTTTGTGTTGAAGGAGGGTCGTCAGGTGGGTTGTAGGGAGGAGCAGTGTTTGAGTCTGAAGGGCTTGTCTGACGGATGAGTAGAGACTCGTGCATGTGTTAAAGGAGAGCTGGAGTCAGCGTAAGTTATAGGGAGGAGCCCGTCTGTTTGTAATCTGAGAGAAGGGCTAGATCTGATGTAGTAGGAGCTCGTGCGCCTTTGAAGGAGGCTGGGTGAAAATGAGTAGAGCTCGTCGCCGGTGTTGAAGGGAGGCTCGTCGATGAGATTGTAGGGGACGACGAAGTGCATTTGAGTCTGAAGAAGGGCTCGATCAAGATGGATTGTAGGAGCTCACGTTTGCCTAGTTGAAGGGAGAGCTCGTCGATGAGATTGTAGGGGAGGAGCCCGTACGTTTGTAAAGTGAAGAGAAGGGCTAGATCGATAAAAATAGAATCGTGCTGCACTTTGTGTTGAAGGAGAGCTCGTCTGGCAATAAATAGTAGGAGCTCAAATCACTTTGTGTCGAGAAGGAGATCTAGTCAATGAGATTTGTAGGGAGGCCAGATCTGTTTATGTGTCTGAGAGAAGGGCTCGTTCTGATAGATATTAGGAGCTCGTCTGCGTGTGTTGAAGGGAGGCTCGTGATGAAGACCCAAGGAAGGTGGAGCCGAAATTTATTTTATCTTAAATCTGGAGGCTGATCTGATAAATAAATGTAATTTGATCTGCTGTGTTGAAGGAGAGCTCGTCAATGGGATTTGTAGGGGAGGGGCCGATGCGTTTGGCAGATCTGGAGAAGGGGCTCGTCTGATAAATGAGTAAGACTTAGAATGCGTCTTGGAAGGAGGCTGGTCGGTAAGTTTGTAGGAGGGCCGGAGTGCGTTTGTGAATGCAGAGAAGGACTCGTCTTGATAAATGTAGGGCTAGTGCTGTGTTTAAGGGAGGCTCGTCAGTGAGTTGTAGGGAGGAGCCCGTCCCCATTTGTAGTCTGAGGAGAAGGGCTCGTCTGATAGATAGTAAGACTCGATGCGCGTCTTGAGAGGGAGAGCTCGTCCTGATAAATAGTAGGAGCTCGTCCGCCTCTGTTGAATGGAGAGCTCGTCAATGAGATTTGTAGGGAGGAGCCCGTCTGTTTGTAGTACAGAGAAGGGCTCGTCTGAAATAGTAGAGCACGATGCACTGTGTTGGATGGAGGCTCGTCGATGAGATTTGTAGGAGGGCAGTCTGTTTGAGGAGTACCGGGGGAGGAAGGGGCTCGTTCGATAGATAGGGAGCTGATACTGTGTTGAAGGAGATCTCGTCAATGAGATTTAGGGGGAGGAGCCCGTGTTTGTGAATCTGGGAGAAAGGGGCTCGTCTTGATAAATAGTAGGGAGCTCGATCCGCGTCTTTGAAGGAGAGCTCGATCAATGAAGATTTGTGGGAGGAGCCCTTACACATTTGTAATGGAAGAAGGGCTCGTCCGACAAATAGTAAGGGCTGGAATGCACTTTGTGTTGAAGATAGAGCTCGTCAATGAGACGGACCACAGGAGAGCCCGTCTGTTTGGAAATACGAGAGGGCTCGTCGATAGATAGTAGGAACTCGTCACTTTGTGTTGAAGAGAGCTCGTCAATGGATATGTAGGGAGGAGCCCGATACATTTGTAATCTGAGAGAAGGGCTCGTCACTGGAGCGTAAGATAAATCTGAGCACAAATCCACTTTGTAATTTGAAGGAGGAAACTCGTCGAGTAAAGATTGTAGGGAGAGAACCCACGTCTGTTTTATGGTATCTGAGGAGAAGGGCTCGTCGTGAATAGTAGGAGCTGAAGATGCACTGTCTTTGAAGGAGAGCTCGTCAATGAGTTGTAAGGGAGGAGCAGATCTGATTTGAGTACGGAGAGGGCTCGTCACGATCAGTCAGAGCGGGAGCACCATGTGTGTTGGGAGGCTGATCGTGAGGAATTTGTAGGGAGGGCCACGTGCATTTGAGATGCAGGAAGGGCTACTCTGCGAATGTAGAGCTCGTCTGGTACGTGCAAGGGGAGAGCTCGTCAACGAAGTTGTAGGGAGGAGCCCGTCTTTTTGAGAATCGCAGAGAGAAGGGCTCATCCACGATGGTTAGTAGGGCTCGTGCACTTTGTGTTGAAGGAGGCTCGTCAATGAAAGTTTGTAGGGAGGAGCCAGATCTGTTTGTAGTGCAGGAGAGGCCGTCTGATAAATAGTAGAACTCGTCTACTTTGTGTTGATGGGAGAGAGGTCGTCAATTGGGTTGTAAAGGGAGAGCCCGTGTTTGAGGCATCAGGAAGGACTGTGACGGATGGTAGGGCTCGTGCACTTTGTGTTAAAGGGAGGAGCTCGTCGGTAAGTTTATAGGGAGGGCAGATCTGTTTATGTGGAGTCACGAGAGGGCTCGATGCGATATATAGTAGGAGCTCGTGCGCGGCTGGCGAAAGGAGGCTCGAGTCACGAGAAGAATGAGTAGGATCCTAGATCCGCCGGTGTTGAAGGAGGCTCGTCAATGGGATTTGTAGGGAGCGGCCCGTCGTTTGAGGTCTGAGAGGAAAGGGCTCGTCACGATAAATAGTAGGAGCTGGTCTACTTTGTGTTGAAGGAGGAGCTCGCGTCGATGAGATTGTAGGGAGGGGCCCATCTGTTTGTAGTACGGGAGAAGGTCTAGATGCGATAAATAGTAGGAGCTCGTCTGCTGTCTTGAAGGAGAGCTCGTCAATGAGATTTGTAGGGAGGGCCAGTATTTTTGTAGTCTGAGGAGAGGGCTCGTCTTGATAAATAGTAGGACTCGTCTGCACGTGTTTGGGAGAGCTCGTCAATGAAGTTTTGGGGAGGAGCCCGTGCGTTTGGCTGAGAGAAGGGCTGCAGTGCGATGGCAGGAGCTCGTCGACACATGGCGAAGGAGGCTCGTCGATGAATTTGTAGGGAGGAGCAGGTAATTTGTAGTGAGAGAAGAAGGGCTCGGCATCTGTAATAAAGTAGAATAGTGCGCATACGTTTGAGCCGAAGGAGAGCTAGTCAATGGATTTGTAGGGGAGGGCCCGTCACATTTGAGAATGCCAGAGAAGGGCTACTGACGGATAGTAAGAGGTCGATGCACTGTGTTGAGAGGGAGAGCTCGTCGAGATTTGTAGGGAGGAGCAGTGGGAGTCACAGAGAGAAGGCTCATGATAGATGTAGGAGCTCGTGCACTTTGTGTTGAAGGGAGGCTCGTCAATGGGATTTGTAAGGGGAGGAGCCAGTGTGTAGTACGAAGGGCTCGTCCTAATAAATGAGTAGAGACTCGTGCACGTGATGTTGAAGGGAGAGGTCGTCAATTAGATTTGTAGGGAGGAGCCCGTCTGTTTGAGGTACCGAGAAGGGCTTGTCCTGACAGATCGTAGGAGCTACGCACTGTGTTAAAGGAGGCTCGTCAATGGGGTTATAGGGAGGGAGCCCGTCGTTTGTAGTCTGAGAGAAGGGGCTAGATCTTTGTTCTGTAGGAGCTCGTGCGCCTTTGGCTGAAAGGAGAGCTCGTACGGGAAAATAGTAGGAGCTAAGTCACTTGAGTGTTAGGGAGAGCTAAGTCAATGGGAATTTGTAGGGAGCGGCCCGTGCATTTGAGGTCTGAGAGAAGGGCTCGATCCACGATGGGTGTAGGGAGCTCGTTTACTTTGTTTGATGGGAGAGCTTCGTCAGTGGGGACTATAGGGAGGAGCCAGGTCGTTTGTAGTGCGGGGAGGAAGGGCTCGATCTTTGATAAATGAGTAGGAGCTCGTGCACTGTGTTGAAGGGAGGCTCGATCCTAATAAACCTCAGTAGGAGCTCGTCCTTTGTGTTGAAGGAGATCCTAGTCAATGAGATTTGTGGGGAGGAGCCGTTTGTTTGTAGTCTGAGAGAAGGGCTGGATTAATTAGATATTTAGGGAGCTTCGTCTGCGTGTGTTGAAGGAGCTTGTCGATGAGTTTGAAGAGATTGGAGCACCGATTTGTTTATAATCTGAGAGAAGGGCTCGTCTGATAAATAGTAGGAGTTGAGTGCACTTTGTGTTGGAAGGAGGCTCGTCAGTAAAGTTTGCAGGGAGGGCCGGATACAGTTTGTGTACGAGAGAAGGGCTCGTGATAAATAGTAAGGCTCGTGCACTGTCTTTGAAGGGAGAGCTGTCGATGGATTGTAGGGAGGGTATGTTTATAGTACGAGAGAAGGGGGCTCGTCTTGATAAATAGTGGAATTTCGTCTGCTTTGTGTTTAAGGAGAGCTCGTCAATGAGGACCTAAGGGAGAGCAGTGTTTATGTGTAGTACAGGAGAAGGGCTCGATCTGATAGATAGTAGGAGCTCGTCGGCTTTTGTCTTTAGAGGGGAGGCCGTCAATGAGACTGAGGAGGAATAAGTACGATTTGTGAGTACGAGAGAGAAGGGCTCGTCCTAATAAAAAGTAGGGCTCGTGCGGTGTTGAGAGCTCGTCAATGAGATTTGTAAGGGAGGGCGGGTGTTTGAGGAGTGCAGGAAGAGTACACTCTGACGGTGAGTAGGCTCGTGCGTGTGTTGGAGGGGAGAGCTCGTCACTTGAGATTATGGGGAGGAGCCGAGTCTTTTTGAGAGTCTGAGAGAAGGGCTCATGCGATGGATAGCAGGGCTCGTCTGCTGTGTTGAAGGGAGAGCTCGTCAATGGATTTAATAGGGAGGAGCCCGTGTTTGTACTACGGAGAAGGGCTAGATCACGTCTCAAATGAATAGGGCTCGTCTGCCTGTGTTGAAGGGAGAGGTCGTCAATTAGATTTGTAGGGAGAGCCCGTTTGTTTGAAAGTGTAGGAAGGGCTTGTCTGACAGGATAGTAGGAGCTCGTCACTTTGTGTTAAGGGAGGCTACGTCAATGAGATTTATAGGGGAGGAGCCCGATCGTTTGTGGTACGGGAGAAGGGCTCGATCGTCTCTATATAGTAGAGGCTAGATGCGCCTTTCTTTGAAGAGCTCGATCTGAGAAATAGTAGGAACTGAATCCGTCGGTGTTGAAGAGAGCTGATCCAATGAGATTTGTAGGGATGACTGACCCGTCTGTTTGAGAGTCTGAGAGAAGGGGCTGATCTGATGATTAGTAGGAGCTCGTTTACTTTGTTTTGAAGAGAACGTCAATGAGATTTGTAGGGAGGGCGATGCGATTTGTAGTGCGGAGAAGGGCTCGTCACATTAAATAAGTAAAGACTGATGCGCTGTATTGAAGGGAGAGCTCGTCCTAATAAATAGTAGGAGCTCGTCCGCCTGTGTTGAAGGGAGATCTAGTCAATGAGATTTGTAGGGAGGAGCCCGTTTGTTTGTAGTGAGAAGGGGAAGGGCTCGTTCATAGATAGATGTCCAAGACTCGTCTGTGTGTTGAAGGGAGAGCTGGGTCGACAAAGTTTGAAGAATTGGAGCAGAATTTGTTTGTAATCTGAGAGAAGGGCTCAAGTCTGATAAATAGTAAAATGATGCACTTTGGCTGTTGGAGAGCTCGTCAATGGTTGCGAGGGAGGGCCCGTCTGTTTGTAAAATCTGAGAGAAGGGCTCGTCTGATAAATAAAGTAGAGACTCGTCTGCTGTCTTTGAGAAGGAGGCTCGTCGATAAAGTTGTAGGAGGGCCGTCGTTTGTAGTGGAGAGAGGGCTCGTGCCTGATCGCATAGTGGGAGCTCGATGTGTTTAAGAGGCTCGTCAATGGGGACCTGGGAGGAGCCCGTGCGTTTGTAGTACAGGGCTGTCTGAGTGGATAATGGGAGCTCGTCGACCTGTCTTGAAGGGAGAGCTCGTCAAAATGGGTGTAGGGGAGGAGCCCCCGTGTTGTAGTCTGAGAGAAGGGCTGGAATCCTAATAAAAATAGGAGCTAAATGCTGTGTTTGAAGGGAGAAGCTACGTCAATGAGATTGTAGGGAGGGCCCGTCTGTTTGAATTACGAGGGAAGGGCTACTCTGACGGATAAATAAAACTGTCGCCGCTTTTTGTGTTGAAGGGAGGCTCGTCAGCCGAGATTTGTAGGGAGGAGCCGGAGTCTTTTTGAGGTAAAGAGAGGAAGGGCTCATGATGGAATGTAGGAGCTCGTGCCCCGCTTTTTGTGTTGAAGGGGAGGAGCTCGTCAATGAATTGTAGGGAGGAGCCCGTGCGTTTTTGTAGTCTGAGAGAGGGCTCGTCGATCGTGGAGCTCGTGCGCTGTGTTGAAGGAGGAGGTCGTCGATTAGATTTGTAGAGAGAGGGGGCAGATGTTTGAATTAGGAAGGGCTTGTACGGCCGGATAGTAGGGCTCGATGCACTTTGTGTTAAAGGGAGAGCTCGTCAATGAGATTTATAGGGAGGAGCCCGTCTGTTTGTAGTACAGAGAAGGGCTGCGATCGATATATAGTAGAGCTCGTGCGCCTTTGGCTGAAAAGGAGGCTCGATCTAGAAAATAGTAGGAGCTCGTCACTTGGTGTTGAAGGAGAGCTCGTCAGCTAGATTTGTAGGGAGGCGGCCCGTCTTTTGAGGCTGGGAGAAGGGCTCGATCTGATGGGTGCATGTAGGAGCTCGTTTGCTGTTTGAAGGGAGAGCTCGTCGATGAATTTGTAGGGAGGAGCAGATGCATTTTGTAGTGCGAGAGAAGGGCTCGTCACGATAAATAGTAGGAGCTCGTCTTCCTGTGTTGAAGGGAGAGCTCGTCCTAATAAATAGTAGGAGCTCGTCCGCCTGTGTTGAAGGGAGATCTAGTCAATGAGATTTGTAGGGAGGAGCCCGTCTGTTTGTAGTACAGAGAAGGGCTCGTTCTGATAGATATTAGGAGCTCGTCTGCGTGTGTTGAAGGGAGAGCTCGTCAATGAGATTTGAAGGGTGGAGCCAGGCTGTTTGTAGTACAGAGAAGGGCTCGTCCTGAGAAATAGTAGGAGCTGAGTGCACTTTGTGTTGAGAGGAGAGCCTCGATCAATGGATTGTAAGAGGAGGGACCGTCTGTTTGTAAATCTGAGAGAAGGGCTCGTCTGATAAATAGTAATGGAGCTAAATACTTGCCTATCTTGAAGGGAGAGCTCGTCTGATAAATAGTAGGAGCTCGTCCGCCTGTGTTGAAGGGAGAGCTCGTCCCTGATGAATTTGTAGGAGGCAGATGCATTTTGTAAGTATAGAGAAGGGCTCGATCACGATAAATAGTAAGAGCACAAATGCACACTGTCATTGGAAGGAGAGCTCGTCCAGTAAAGGATTGCTAAGGGGAGGAGCCAGTACATTTGTAATCTGAAGAGACTCAAGTCTTGATAAATAGTAGGAGCTCGATGCACTTTGTGTTTAAGGAGGCTCGTCAATGAGATTTTAAGGAGGGCCCACGTGTTTGTGAGTACAAAGAAGGGCTCGATCTGATAGATGGTAAGGAGCTCGTCGACTGTCTTTGAAGGGGAGGCTCGTCGATGAATTTGTAGGGAGAAGCCGGAGTACCGTTTGTAGTCTGAGAGAAGAGGCTCGATCCTAATAAAAGTAGGAGCTCATGCACTTTTTGTGTTGAGAGGAGGCTCGTGGGTGGGTGTAGGAGGAGCCCGTGTTTGTAGTCTGAGAGAAGGGCTCGTCCTGCAGATAGTAGGAGCTGATGCACTTTTTGTGTTGAAGGGAGAGCTCGTCAATGATATTTGTAGGGAGGAGCCCTTTTGTTTGTAGTGTCTGGAGGAAGGGCTTAGATCGATATTTAGTATGAGCTCGTGCGCCTATGTTGAGAGGGAGGCTCGTCACGATAAATAGTAGGAGCTCGTCACTTGTGTTGAAGGATAAGCTCGTCGATGAGATTTGTAGGAGAGCCGTCTGTTTGTAGTCTGAGAGAAGGGCTCGTCACGATGCCTGATGGGAGTTCGTGCACTTTGTGTTGAAGGGAGGCTCGTCAATGAGATTTGTAGGGGAGGAGCCCGTCTGTTTGTAGTGAGAGGGGCTCGTCCACGATGGGTAATGGGGGGCTCGTGCTGTGTTGAAGGAGAGCTCATCGATGAGATTTGTAGGAAGGAGCCCATCCCCATTTGCTTAATCTGAGAGAAGGGCTCGTCCTAATACTCAGACAAAGCTTCGTGCACTTTGTGTTGAAGGAGAGCTCGTCAAATGAGATTTGAGGAGGAGCCAGTGTTTGTAGTCTGAGAGAAGGGCTCGTGATGTGAGATTAAGGCTAAAATGCACTTTGTCTTCTGAAGGGAGGCTGCGTAGTAAGGATTTGTAATGAGGGGCCCGTCTTGTTTTGTAGAGCAGGACAAGGGCTCGATAAACCTCCAGCGCAGGCTGATGCGCCTATGTTGAAGGAGAGCTACGTTAATGAGACTGTAGGGAGGAGCCGATACATTTGTAGTAAGAGAGGGCTGGAGTGTATATATAGTAGGAGCTCGTGCACTGTGTTGGAAGGAGGCTCACGCCCGATGAGGATTTGTAGGGAGGGAGCCCGTGCATTTGTAGTCTGAGAGAGGGCTCGTCACGATGTCATAGTAGGAGCTCGATGCACTTTGTGTTAGGAAGGAGGCGCTCGTCAATGAGATTTAGCCAAGGGAGGAGGCAGGTGCATTTTGTAGTCTGAGAGAAGGGCTCGTCTGATAAATAGTAAGACTCGTCTGCTGTGTCTTTGAAGGAGAGCTTCGTCAGTAAGTTTGTAGGGAGGAGCCCGTGTTTGTAGTACGAGAAGGGCTCATCTTGATAAATAGTAGGGCTGAAATCTTTTGTGTTTAAGGGAGGCTCGTCGATGGGACTGTAAGGAGGAGCCCATCTGTTTGTAGTCACTAGGAGAAGGGCTCGTCTGATGGATCGTAGGAGCTCGTGCACTTTGTCTTTGAAGGAGGCTCGTCGATGAGACTGTAGGGAGGAGCCGTCGGTTTGTAGTACGAGAGAAGGGCCGTCTGATAAAAATAGGAGCTTTCGTCTGGTGTGTTGAAGGGGAGAGCTGCGTCGATGGGAATTTGGCAGGGAGGAGCCGATACGTTTGTAGTACAGAGAAGGGCTCGTCCTGATAGATAGTAGGAGCTCGTCTTCCTGTGTTGAAGGGATAGCTCGTCAATGAAGTTGTAGGAGGGCCCGTAACATGGTACGGAGATGGGCTCGTCACGATGCTATAGTAGTGGAGCTCGTACGCGCCTATCTTTGAAGGGAGCGCCGATCTGATAAATAGTAGGAGCTCGTCCGCCTGTGTTGAAGGGATAGCTCGTCAATGCGGTTACACCCAAGGAGGAGCCCGATACGTTTGTGAGTCTGGAAGAGAGGGCTAGATCTGATAGATGGTAGAGCTCGTCTGCTGTGTTGAAGGGAGAGCTTGTCGCATGTGAGATTTGTAGGGAGGAGCCGATGCATTTGTAATCTGAGGAGAGGGCTCAAAGTCCATCTCCTGGGAGGAGCTAAATGCACTTTGTGTGTTGAGAGGGAGGGAGCTCGATCGATGGGATTTTAGGGAGGAGCCCGTGTTTGTAGTCTGAGAGAGGGCTCGTCTTGATAAATAGTAGGGCTCGTGCTTTGTGATGAAGGAGAGCTCGATCAATGGGTTGTAGGGAGGGCCCGTACGTTTGAGGTACCGGGAAGGGCTCGATCTGACAGGATAGTGGGAGCTCGTCACTGTCTTGGAAGGGAGCTTTGTCGATGGGTTTGTAGGGGAGGGACCGTCTGTTTTGTATGCTCTGGAGAAGGCCTCGTCTGGAAGTAAATAATGAGTTCGTTTTACTTTGTGTTGAAGGGAGGCTCGTCAATGAATTTGTAGGGAGGAGCCCGTCTTGTTTGTGAATGCAGAAGGGCTGTCCATAAATATATTCTAGGAGCTGTCACACTTTGTGTTGAAGGGAGGAGCTCGTGAAGTGAGATTTGTAAGGGAGGGATTACCGTGCGGCTGAGAGTGCAGAAGGGCTCATCGACCGAGATAGTAGGAGCTCGTGTCTTGCTGCTTTGTGTTGAAGGGAGAGCTTGTCAATGAGGATTTGTAATCAGGAGCCGTGCGTTTGTAGTGGAGAGGGCTTAGATCTGGCTAGATAGTAGGGCTGCGATGCACTTTGTGTTGGGCGGGGCTCGTCGGTGGAGTTTGTAGGGAGGAGCCCGTCATTTGTGTGCGTAAAAGGGCTCGTCTGATGAGTAGTAGGAGTTCGTCTTGCCTGTGTGTTGGAAGGAGGCTCGTCAATGGATTTGTAGGGAGGAGCCCGTGCATTTGTAGTACGAGAGAAGGGCTCGTCCCCACTGTAAATAGTAGGAGCTCAGATGCGCTGTGTTGAAGGAGGCTCGTCAATGGGATTTGTAGGGAGGAGTTCGTGTTTGAAGTGCTAGGAAGGGCTCGTGACCGGATGAGTGGGAGCTCGATGCGCTTTTTGTGTTGAGAGGGAGGAGCTCGTCAGTAAGGGTTTGTAGGGAGGGCAGGTCGTTTGTAGTCTGGGGAGAGGCCTCGTCATGATAAATAGTGGGAGTTCGATGCTGCCCATGTTGAAGAGGCTCGTCAGTGGGATTTGGCAGGGAGGAGCCCGGATGTTTGTAATCTGAGAGGGCTCGTCTAAATAGTAGAGGCTCGTACACTTTGTGTTGAAGGAGAGCTCGTCAATGAGATTTTGTAGGGGAGGAGTTCATTCTGTTTGAGGTACCGAAGGGCTGTGCGACGGATAGTAGGAGCTCGTCACTGTGTTGGAAGGAGAGGCTTGTCGATAAGGAGATTTATGTGGCTAGGAGCCCGTCGTTTGTAGTGAGAGAAGGGGCTGAATCTGCCCCCAGATAGTAGGAGCTCGTCGGCGTGTTGAAGGGGAGGGGCTCGTCAAGTAAGATTTGTAGGGAGGGGCCCGTACGTTTGTAATCTGAGAGAAGGCTCATCTGATCTAAAAAGTAGAGACTCGTCTGCTTTGTGTTGAAGGAGGCTCATGATGAAGGATTGTAGGGAGGGCCCGTGTTTACATGTCTGAGGAGAAGGGCTCGATCACGATAAATGAGTAGGAGCTCGTCTGCACTTTGTGTGTTGGAAGGAGGCTCGTCAATGAGATTTAATAGGGAGGAGCCGTTTGTTTGTCGTCTGGAGAGGAACAGATCTGAGTAAATGAGTAGGAGCTCGTCACTTTGTCTTGAAGGGAGAGCTCGTCGATGAAAGAGTTACAGCAGGAAGGGCCGGTGTTTGTAGTACGAGGAGAGGGCTGTGCGATAAATAGTAGGGCTCGTGCCTTTGTGTTTAAGGGAGGCTCGTCAATGGGATTTGTGGGAGGGCCAGGTGCGTTTGTAGTACGGAGAAGGGCTCGTCCCGATAGATGTAGAACTCGTCTTGCTTTTGTCTTTGAAGGGAGAGCTCGTCGTAGGTTGTAGGGAGGAGCCCGTCGGTTTATGTAGTCTGGGAGGAAGGGGCTGAAGTCCCACGATAAAAGAAATGAGACCCGTCTGGTGTGTTGAGGAAGGGAGGCTCGTCAGTAGGATTTGTAGAGAGGGCAGATACGTTTGTAGTACAGAGAAGGGCTCGTCCTGATAGATAATAGGAGCTCGTCTTCCTGTGTTGAAGGGATAGCTCGTCAATGAGATTTGTAGAGAGGAGCCCGTCTTTTTATAGTAAAGAGAAGGGCTCGTCCTGATATATAGTAGGAGCTCGTGCACTTTATGTTGAGGAGGCGCTCGTCTTTGATAAATAGTAGGAAGCTCTTCCGCTGTTTGAAGGATAGCTCGTGCAGTAAGGATTTGTAAGGAGGAGCCGATGTTTGTAGTCTGAGAGAAGGGCTAGATCCGATAAGGTGTGGCTCAGGAGCTCGTCTGCTGTGTTGAAGGAGGCTCGTCTATATGAGATTTGTAAGGGAGGGCAGATACGTTTGTAGTCTGAAGAAGGGCTGTCATATATATAGGAGAACTCGTCTGCACAGTGTTGAAGGAGGCTTTCGTCAATGGGATTTTAGGGAGGAGCTTGTGGAACACATGTGATACGAGAGGAAGGAACACGTCTTGATAAATCGTGGAGCTGTGCTTTTGTTGAAGGAGGCTCGTCGGAGAATAGGATTGTAGGGAGGGCTTGAGTGCATTTAAGGTGCAGGAAGGGCTCGTCTGACGGATATTAGAGACTCGTCTGCTGTGTTGAAGGGAGGCTTGTCAATGAAAAGGATTTGTAGGGAGGAGCCCGTCTGTTGTAGTCTGAGAGAGAGGCCTCAGTCTGATAAATAGTAGGAGTTCGTCTGCTGTGTTGGAAGGGAGGCTCGTCAGTAAAGATTTGTAGGGAGGAGCCGGTCGATTTCATGTGAAAATCTTAGGGGCTAGTCCACTATAAATGTAGGAGCTCGTCTGCTGTGAAGGAGGCTGATGGGCGAGTTTGTAGGGAGGAGTTCGATGCGATTTGAGAGAGTGAGAAGGGCTCGTCCTGACCGGATGAGTGGGCTCGTGCCGCACGTGTTGAGAGGAGAGCTTGTCGATGAAGGATTTGTAATGAGGGCCCGGAGTCTTGTTTGTAGGTACGAGAGAAGGGGCTCGATCACAGCACAGATAGTAGGGCTGAAATACACTTTGTGTTGAAGGAGAGCTCGTCAATGGAATTTGTGAGGAGGAGCCCGTGTTTGTAGTACAGGAGAAGGGCCGTCCGTATATAATATAGTAGGAGCTCGTCTGGCATTGTGTTGAAGGGATAGCTCGTCAAGTGAGTTTGTAAGGAGGAGCCGTACATTTGTAGCCTCTGGAAGGGCTGTCTTTGATATAGTAGGAGCTCGTCTGCTGTGTTGAAGGAGGCTCGTCAATGGGATTCAGTAAGGGAGGAGCTGGATGTGTTTATGTAGTCTGAGAGGGAAGGCCTGGAATCTGATAAATGAAGTAGAATTCGTCTTGCTGTCAGGTGAAGGAGGCTAGATGTGGTTTGCGGGAGGGTGATGTTTGGCAAATGGAGGAGGGATTAGTGCTGTAGATCAGCCTCAAGAGCTAATCACATTGGTGAGAGGAGGAGTAGTCAGAGCTGAGGAGATGCTGTGGGGAGGTCGTGCGTTGGTGCAGGAAGGGCTGGGTCTGACGGATAGTAGGACTCGTCTTTGTGTTGAAGGAGGCTTGTCGATGAGATTTGTAATGAGAGACCCCGTCTGTTTGTAGTCTGGGAGAAGGGCTCGATCACACGCCTCAGATAGTAGAAGACTCGTCTGCTGTGTTGGAAGGGAGGAAGAAGCTCGTCGATGGGATTCCCAGCCAGGGAGGGCCGATGCGTTTGTGTAGTCTGGGAGAGATGGTGTATCTCTGAAGTCAGAGACTCGTCTGCTTGTGTGTGTTGAGAGGGAGGCTCGTCAGTAGGATTTGAAGGGTGGAATTCGATGCGTTTGTAGTACAGGTGAAGGGGCTCAGATCTGATAAATGGTAGGAGGAGTACAGATGCACTTTGTGTGTTGAAGGAGGCTCGTGATGGATTTGTAGGGGAGGGAGCCCGTGTTTTGTAGTCTGAGAGAGGCCTGGGTCATGATAAATAGTAGGAGTTCGTCTGCCTATGTTGAAGAGAGAGCTCGTCAATGAGATTTTATGAGAGGGCCAATGCATTTGTAGTGCAGAGAAGGGCTCGTCCTGTAAATAATGGGAGCTCAATCACTTTGTGTTGAAGGGAGGCTGCGTCAATGAAGTTTGGCAGGAGGAGTTGATGCATTTGAGGTAGGAAGGGCCGTCTGGCCAACGGGGATAGTAGGAGCTCGGCCTTTGTGTTGAAGGAGCTTGTCGATGAGGATTTGTAATGGGGGCAGGTGCGTTTGTAGTCTGAGGGGAGAAGGGCTCGATCTGCTAGATAGTAGGAGCTCGTCGTGTGTTGAAGGAGAGCTCGTCAATGGGATTTGTAGGGAGGGCCGGAGTGCATTTGTAGTACAGAGAAGGGCTCATCCTAATAAAAAGTAGGAGCTCGTGCACTTTGTGTTGAAGGGAGGCTCATCAATGAGATTTGCAAGGGAGGAGCCAGATGCATTTTGTATTTCTGAGAGAAGGGCTCGTTCTGATAAATAGTAGGAGCTCGTCTGCCTGTGTTGAAGGAGGCTGTCAATGAGATTTGTGGGAGGGAGCCCGTTTGGCACATGTCTGAGGAGAAGGGGCTCGGTCCCCGATAAATGTTAGGAGCTCGTCTGCTGTCTTTGAAGGGAGAGCTCGTCAATGGTTGTAGGAAGGGCCGTGTTTGCGAGATCTAGGAGAAGGAACAGTCTTGATAAATAGTGGGAGCTCGATGCACTGTGTTTAAGGGAGGAGCTCGATCAATGAGATTTGTAAGGGAGGGAGCCCGTACATTTGTAAGCCTGAGAGAGGAAGGGCTCAAAATCCCGATGGGGAATGAAAATAGGAGCTCGTACTTTGTCTTTGAAGGAGAGCTCGTCGATGAGATTTGTAGGGAGGGCCGGAGTCGGTTTGTAGTCTGTGAGAAGGGCTCGTCCCGATAAAAGTAAGGAGCTCGTCACGGGTTGTGTTGAAGGAGGCTCGTCAATGGTTGTAGAGAGGAGCCAGTCTTTGTTTGTGAGCCACGGAGAAGGGCTCGTCGATAGATAATAAAGGCTACCGTCTTCTGTGTTGAAGGGATAGCTCGTCAATGAGATTTGTAGAGAGGAGCCCGTCTTTTTATAGTAAAGAGAAGGGCTCGTCCTGATATATAGTAGGAGCTCGTCTGCCTATGTTGAAGGGAGCGCTCGTCCTGATAAATAGTAGGAGCTCTTCACTTTGTTTGAAGGATAGCTCGTGTGATGAGACTGTAAGGGAGGGCAGGTGCGCTGTGAAGTACGGGGAGAAGGGCTCGTCGGAGGCTGGAGTAGTAGGAGCTCTCGATGCTGTGTTGAAGGGAGGCTCGTCTATGGGATTGTAGGGAGGAGCCCGTGCATTTGTAGTCTGAGAGGAAGGGCTAGATCCATATGTATATAGGAGGAGCTCGTGCGTGTTGAAGGGAGGCTCACGTGATGAGATTTAGGGAGAGACCCGTACGTTTGCTTGTCTGAGGAGGAAGGCTCGTCTTGGTGATAAATAGTAGAGACTCGTCCCTTTGTGTTGAAGGAGGAGCCTGTCGTGAGATTTGTAGGGAGGGCCCCCGTGCATTTAGATGGGAGAAGGGGCTCGTCCCCGGCTGAGATGTCGGAGCTCGTCTTTGTGTTGAAGGAGAGCTTGTGATAGAGATTTGTAGGGAGGAACCGTCTATTTTGTAGAAATGCAGAGAAGGCCTCGTCTGATAAATAGTAGGAGATTCGTCACACTTTGTGTTGAAGGGAGAGCTCGTCAATGAGAGAGGAGCCCGTCTGTTGAAGTACAGAGAAGGGCTCGTCCTGATAAATAGTAGGAGCTCGTCATCCTGTGTTGAAGGGAGAGCTCGTCAATGAGACCCCAGGGAGGGAGTTCGATGCTGTTTGAGGTGCGAGAAGGGCTCGATCTGACGAGATGGCGGAGCTCGTGCTGTGTTGAAGGGAGAGCTTGTCAATGAGATTTGTAATGAGGAGCCCGTCAGTTTGTAGTACAGAGAAGGGCTCGATCTGTAGATAGTAGGGCTCGTGCGCTGTGTTGGAAGGGAGGAGGGAGGCTCGTCAGAGGTTGTAGGGAGGGCAGGTCTGTTTGTAGTACAGAGAAGGGCTCGTCCATATATATAGTAGGAGCTCGTCTGCGTGTGTTGGAAGGGATAGCTCGTCAATGAGATTTGTAGGGAGGAGCCCGAAATGTTTGTGGTGCGGAAGGGCTCGTCACGATATAGTAGGAGCTCGATGCGCACTTTGTGTTGAAGGAGGCTCGTCAGTAAGGATTTGTAGGGAGGGCCGGTACGTTTGTAGTGCGAGGAGAGGGGGCTCGTCCTATAAATAGTAGGAGCTCGTGTGTTGAGGGGCTCGTCAATGAGATTTGTAGGGAGGGGGTTCCGTGCGTTTGAGGGTGCAGGAAGGAGGGCTCGTCTTTGACGGATAGTAGGAGCTCGTGCACTTTGTGTTGGAAGGGAGGGCTGTCAATGAGATTTGTAATGAGGGCCCGTGTTGTAGTACGAGAGAAGGGCTCGATCTGCTAGATAGTAGGAGCTCGATGCACTTTGTGTTGAAGGAGAGCTCGTCAATGAGATTTGTAGGGGAGGGCCCGATCATTTGAATCTGAGGAGAAGGGCTCGTCCATATATATAGTAGGAGCTCGTCTGCGTGTGTTGAAGGGAGAGCTCGTCAATGAGATTTGAAGGGTGGAGCCCGTCTGTTTGTAGTACAGTGAAGGGCTCGTCTTGATAAATAGTAGGAGCTTCAGAGATGCACTTTGTGTTGAAGGGAGGCTCGTCGATGAAGATTTGTAGGGGAGGGGCCCGTGTTTGTAGTACGGAAGGGCTCGATCACGATAAATAGTAGGAGCTCGTGCACGCATGTCTTTGAAGGAGGCTCGTCAATGAGATGTGTAGGGAGGAGCCCGTCTGTTTGTAGTACAGAGAAGGGCTCGTCTTGATAAATAGTAGGAGCTCGATGCACACATGTTTAAGGAAGCTCATCCAGTAAGAGATTTGTAGGGGAGGAGTTAAATGCATTTGAGTGCAGAAGGGCTTAAGTCTTTGTGGGATAATAGGAACTCGTCACACTGTTGAAGGAGAGCTTGTCAATAAAGATTGTAATAGGGAGCCCATCTGATTTGTAGTCGAGAGAAAGGGGCTCGTCTCTTCAAATAGTAGGAGCTGAATGCACTTTGTGTTGAAGCGAGCTCGTCAGTGAATGTAAGGGGAGGAGCAGATGCGTTTGTAGTACGAGGAGAAGGGCTCGTCCATGTGGTAGGAGCTCGATGCGCTGTGTTGAAGGGAGGCTCGTAGTGGGATTTGGGGAGGGCAGATGCAATTTGTAATCTGAGAGAAGGGCTCGTTACGATCGGCCTCAGTAAGGAGCCTTTCTAAAATGCACTGTGTTGAAGGGAGGCTCGTCGATGGGATTGTGGGAAGGGCAGGTGCGCCAGTCTGGAGGAAGGGCTAAGTCTTGATAAATAGTAGGAGCTCATTGCACTTTGTGTTTAAGGGAGGCTCGTCAATGGGGATGATTTGTAAGGGAAAGAGCCGTCTCTGTTTGTAGTACGAGAGGGCTCGTCTGATAGATAGTAGGAGCTCGTGCACTGTCTTTGAAGAGAGCTCGTATTAAAGTTTGTAGGGAGGAGCCCGTCGGTTTGTAAATCTGAAGAAGGGCTCGTCTGATAAAAATAGGAGCTCGTCTGGGTTTGTGTTGAAGAGGAGAGCTCGTCAATGAGATTTAGCAAAGGAGGAGCCCCCGTCTGTTTGTTCTGAGAGAAAGGGCTAAATCCCCCGATGGAAGTAAATAAGGCTAAATCTTCTGTATTGAAGGATAGCTCGTCAATGAGATTTGTAGAGAGGAGCGTCTTTTATATAAAATAAAGAAGGGCTAGATCACGATATATAGTAGGGCTAAGTCTTGCCTATCTTTGAAGGGAGGCGTTAGATCTTTGATAAATGGTAGGGCTCTTCGCGTGTTGAAGGATGGCTCGTCGATGAAGGATTTGTAGGGAGGGCAAAATGTTTGAATCTGAGAGAAGGGCCGTCTACGATGGGAATAGTTGGAGCTCGTGCTGTGTTGAATTAAGAGCTGCGTCTATGAGATTTGTAGGGAGGGCCAGATGCATTTTGTCGTCTGAGAGAAGGGTCGTCCATATGCTCTCTAGGAGAACTCGTCTGCTGTGTTGAGAGGAGGCTTCGTCCAGTAAGGATTACAGGGAGGGCCGTCTGTTGTAGTCTGAGAGGAAGGGTTAAGTGCTTGATAAATAGTGGGAGCTCGTGCGCATGTTGAAGGAGGCTCATCAATGGTTGTAGGGGAGGGAGCCGTCTGTTTGAGAATCTGGGAAGGGCTCCTCTGACGGATGGGAGCTCGTGCACGTATTTGGAAGGGGAGGGCTTGTCAATGAGTTGTAGGGAGGAGCCACGTGTAATCTGGAGAGGCCTAAGATCTGATAAATAGTAGGAGTTAAATGCTGTGTTGAAGAGCTCGTCAATGGCAGACATGAGGAGAGCCGATCTGTTTACCTTAAAGTCTGAGGAAGAAGGGCTCGTCCCTATAAATGTAGGAGCTGTGCTGTGTTGAAGGGAGGCTGTCGATGAGATTTGTAGGGAGGAGTTAAGATCACGTTTGAGGTGCAGGAAGGCTCGTCTATTAGGATGAGTAGCGACTCGTCTGCCTTTTTGTGTTGAAAGGAGAGCTTGTCAGTAAGTTTGTAATGAGGAGCCAGTATTTGTGGCATACGAGAGAAGGGCTCGATCTGCTGGACTCAAGTAGGAGCTCGTCTGCACTTTGTGAAGGGAGAGCTGTCGGCTAGGATTTGTAGGAGGGAGCAGTACGTTTGTGTGGGGAGAAGGGCTCGATCGTATATATATAGTAGGAGCTGATCTGCGTGTGTTGAAGGGATGGCTGCGTCAATGAGATTTGTAAGGGAGGAGCCCGTTTGTTTATGTAGTACATAGAGGGCTAGATACGTGCTGAAGTAGGAGCTCAAAATGCACTTTTTGTGTTGAAGGAGGCTCGTCAATGAGATTTGTAAGGGAGGGCAGATCTGTTTATGTCTGAGAGAGGCCTAGATCGTCGTAGTAGAAGTTAAATACACACTTTGTGTTGAAGGGAGAGCTGCGTCAATGAGTTTGTAGGGAGGGCCCGTCTGATTTGTAGTAGGAGAGGGCTCGATCCACATAAATGTGGGAGCTTTCGATGCGCATTGTTGAAGGAGAGCTATTGATGAGGATTTGTAGGGGAGGGAGTTCGTCTGCATTTGAAAGTGCAAGAGAAGGCTGCGTCTGACCAGGAGATAGTAAGACTCGTCTGCACGTGTTGAAGGGAGAGCTTGTCTCAATGAAGTTGTAATGAGGAGCCCGTCGTTTGTAGTGAGAGGAAGGGGGCTAGTCACAACAAATAGTAGGGCTCGATGCACTGTGTTGAAGGGAGGCTCGTCGATGAGTTGTAGGGAGGAGCCAGTCTGTTTGTAGCTAGAAGGGCTCGTTCATATATAGTAGGAGCTTGTCTGCGTGTGTGTTGAAGGTGGGGAGGCTCGTCAATGTGAAGTTTGAAGGAGATTGGGCCCGATCTGTTTGTAGTCTGGAGTGAAGGGCTCGATCTTGATAAATAGTAGGAGGCTGAGTGCACTTTGTGTTGAAGGAGAAACTACGTCGATGAGATTTGTAAGGAGGAGACCCGTCTGTTTGTGAAAATGCGAGAGAAGGGCACGTCACGATAAATAGTAGGAGCTTCGTCTTTGTCTTGAAGGGAGAGCTCGTGTGGGAGTATGAGGAGAGCCCGTCCCGACATGTCTGAGAGAAGGGGCTCGTCTTGATAAATAAAGTAGACTCGTGCACTTTGTGTTTAAGGGAGAGCTCGTCAATGAGATTTGTAAGGAGGAGCCCGTCTGTTTGTAGTACAAAGAAGGGCTCGTCCTGATAGATAGTAGGAGCTCGTCGACCTGTGTTGAAGGGAGAGCTCGTCAGTAGAGTTGTAGGGAGGGGCCGTCTTGTTTGTTAATACAGGAGAAGGGCTCGTCACGATAAATGAGTAGGGCTAAATGCGCCTCTGCTTGAAGGGAGAGCTCGTCAATGGGATTATGGGGAGGAGCCCGTGTGTTTGTAATACAGAGAGAAGGGCTCGTGCTTGATAAGCAAAGTAGGAGCTGATCTACTGTGTTTAAGGAGAGCTCGTCGCATGGGAGTTGTAAGGAGGAGGCCGTGTTGTGGTACGAGAGAAGGGGCTCGTGATAGATAGTAGAGACTCGTCGACTGTCTTTGAGGGAGAGCTCGATCCAATGAGATTTGTAGGGGAGGAGCAGGTGTTTGTAGGCGTCTGAGAGAAGGGCTCGTCTGTCAAAGTGAGGAGCTCTCGTGCGCTGTGTGTTGAAGGAGGCTCGTCAATGAGACTGTAGGGAGGGCCGGTGTTTGTAGTACAGGAGAAGGGGGCTCGTCCTCATCGTCAATGGGAGCTCGTGCACTTTGTGTTGAAAGAGTGAGCTCCGTCGATGAGATTTGTGGGGAGGAGCCATACATTTTGTAGTCACGAGAGAAGAGCTGTGATCTCTCAGCGGGAGCTCAGCACTTGTGTTGAAGGAGGAGCTCGTCTGATAAGCTCAGTAGGAGCTCGTCACTTTGTGTTGAAGGGATGGCCGGAGTCAATGAAGTTGTAGGGGCAGGTGCGTTTGTAGTACGGGAGAGGGCTCGATCTGATATATAATGGAGCCTCGTCTGCTGTGTTGAAGGGAGGCTGCGTCGATGAGATTGTAAGGGGAGGGCAAATCTGGATTTATAATCCTGGGGAGAAGACCTAGATCTGATAAATAGTAGGAGTTCGTCGCTGTGTTGAAGGAGAGCTGGAATGAAGGATTTGTAGGGAGGAGCCCGTCTGTTTGTAGTACAGAGAAGGGCTCGTCCTGATAAATAATAGGAGCTCGTCTGCCTGTGTTGAAGGAGGCTCGTCAATGGTTGTAGGGAGGTTCGTCTGTTTGAAAGTCTTAGGGAAGAGGGCTCGTCTGACCAGGATAGTAGGAGCTCAAATGCACTTTGTGTTGAAGGGAGAGCTTGTCGATGAGATTTATGTAATGAGGAGCACAGATGCGTTTGGCAGTGGAGAAGAGGGCTCGTCACGCTACAGATGGTAGGGCTCGATGCACTTTGTGTTGAAGGGGAGAGCTCGTCAAAGGCGTTTGTAGGGAGGCCCGTGTTTGTGAGTACGGAGAGGGCTCGTCCATATATAGTAGGAGGCTCGTCTGGCAGCGTGTGTTGAAGGGAGAGTTAGTGTTAGATTTGAAGGGTGGGCAGATCTGTTTGTAGTACATAAGAGGGCTCGATCTGATAAATAGTAGGAGGCTGGTATGCTGTGTGTTGAAGGGAGGCTCGTCAATGGATTTGTAGGGAGGGCCCGTCTGTTTGTAGTGAGAGAAGGGCTCGATCTGATAAATAAAGTAGGAGCTCGTCTGCTGTCTTGAAGGAAGCCGTCGTAGAGATTTGTAGGGGAGGAGCCAGATACGTTTGTAATCTGAGAGAAGGGCTCGTGCTTGATAAATAGTAGGAGCTCGTCACGCACGTGTTTAGGGAGGCTCGTCAATGGATTTTTAGGAGGGCAGTCTGTTTGTGAAGTAGGAAGGGCTCGTCACGATAGATGGCTCAGGAGCTCGTCGACTGGCGCAAGGAGGCTCGAAGCAATGGGATTTATGGGGAGGGAGCCGTCTGTTTGTTGTACCAGGAAGGGCTCGTCGTGATAAATAGTAGGAGCTACCGATCTGCTGTCTTTGGAAGGGAGGCTCATCGAAATGGTGTGGGGAGGAGCCCCCGTCGTTTTGTAGTCTGAGAGAAGGGCTCGTCTTGATAAATAGTAGGAGCTCGTCTACCTGTGTTGAAGGGAGAGCTCGTCGGTAAGTTGTAAGGAGGGCAGATGTTTGTAGTACGAGGAAGGCTCGATCGATGGAGATAGTAGGAATTTCGTCGACTGTGCGAGGGAGAGCTCGTCGATAGAGATTTAATAGGGAGGAGCAGATCGGTTGTAAGTCTGAGAGAGAAGGGCTCGTCCTAATAAAGAAAATAGGAGTTAAATGCACTGTGTTGAGGGAGGGGCTCGTCAGTCAAGGAGATTGTAGGGGAGGAGCGTCGAGTTTGTAAATACAGAGAAAGGGGCTCGTCACGATAAAGGAAATAGGAGCTCGTCTGATTGTGTTGAAGGGAGGAAGCTCGTGATGAGATTTGTAGGGAGGAGCTGTACGACATGTAGTCTGAGAGAAGGGCTCGTGATAGATAGTAGGAGCTCGTCTTCTGTGTGTTGAAGGGATAGCTCGTCAGTAAAGATTTGTAGAGGAGCCCGTCTTTTATAGTAAAGAAGGGCTCGATCACGATATATAGTAGGAGCTGGAAATGCACTTTATCTTTGAAGAGGCTGATAAATAGTAAGACTCTGCTTTGTGTTGAAGGGATAACGTCAATAAGATTTGTAAGGAGCAGATCTGTTTTTACAAATCGAGAGAAGGGCTCGATCTGATAGATGGATGGAGGCTCGTGCTGTGTTCAATTAAGAGCTCGTCATGAGATTTGTAAGGAGGAGCCGTCTGATGTTTATATCTGAAGAAGGGCTCGTCCATATATATAGGAGGGAGCTCGATGCACTTTTGTGTTGAAGGAAGGCTCGTCTGTGGACCACAGGGAGGGCCCGTGTTTGCAAATCTGAGAGAAGGGTTCGTCTTGATAAATAGTAGAGACTCGTCACTGTGTTGAAGGGAGAGCTCCTCCAGTGAGATTGTAAGGGAGGGCAGGTACGTTTGAGAATGCCCAGGGGAAGGGCTCCTCTGACGGATATTAGGAGCTCGTCTTGCTGTGTTGAAGGAGAGCTTGTGTGGCAGGATTTGTAGGGAGGGCCCGTCACGTTTGTAGTACGAGAGAAGGCCTCGTCTACGATAAATGAAGTAGGAGTTAAATGCTGTGTTGAAGGGAGGCTGTGAGTAAAGATTTGTAGGGAGGAGCGATTTTGTTTGTGAATGCGAGAGAAGGCTCGTCTATAAATAGTAGGAGCTTCGTCTGCTGTGTTGAGGAAGGAAGCTCGTCAATGGTTGTAGGGAGGGAGTTCGATGATTTGAAGTGCAGAAGGGCTCGTCTGACAGGATAGTAGGAGCTCGTCACTTTGTGTTGAAAAGGAGGCTTGTGATGGATTTGTAATGAGGGCCCGTCTGTTTGTAGTCTGGGAGAAGGGACAGATCTGCTAGATGAGTAGGAGCTCGTGCACTGTGTTGGAGGAGGCTCGTCAATGAGATCTGTAGGGAGGAGCCCGTCTGTTTGTAGTACAGAGAAGGGCTCGTCCATATATATAGTAGGAGCTCGTCTGCGTGTGTTGAAGGGATAGCTCGTCAATGAGATTTGTAAGGAGGAGCCCGTCTGTTTGTAGTACATAGAAGGGCTCGTCCTGATATATAGTAGGAGCTCGTCTGCCTGTGTTGAAGGGAGAGCTCGTCAATGAGATTTGTAGGGAGGAGCCCGTCTGTTTGTAGTACGAGAAGGCCTCGTGATAAATGTAGAAGTTAAGATGCACTTTGTGTTGAAGGAGGCTCGTGTGGATTTGTAGGGAGGGCAGGTACGTTGTAGTACGGAGAGGGCTCGTCCTAAATGTGGAGCTTCCGTCTGCTGTGTTGAAGGGAGAGCTATTCAATGAGATTTGTAGCAAGGGAGGAGTTCGTGCATTTGAGGTGCGAGAGGCCTCGGACGGCAGATAGTAGGAGCTCGTACCGCACAGTAATTTGAAGGAGAGCTTGTCAATGAGATTACAGCCAATGAGGAGCCCGTCTGTTTAGCCAGAGTGCCAGGGAGAAGGGCTCGTCACGCCTCAGATAAGTAAGGGAGCTCGTGCTGTGTTGAAGGGAGGCTTCGTCGATGAGAATTGTAGGGAGGAGCTGGAGTCTGTTTGTAATGCAGGAGGAAGGGCTCGTTCATATATATAGTAGGAGCTTGTCTGCGTGTGTTGAAGGTAGAGCTAGATGTAGGATTTGAAGGGTGGAGCCCGTGCGTTTATGTCTGATGAAGGGCTCGTCTTGATAAATAGTAAGATTTGAATGCTGCTGTGTTGAAGGGAGAGGCTGTCAATGAGGATTTGTAGGGAGGGGCCGTCTGTTTGTAATCTGAGAGAAGGGCTCGTCGATAAATGTAGTAGGAACTCAAGAATCTGCTGTCTTTGAAGGAGAGCTTCGTCAATGAGATTTGTAGGGAGGAGCACGTCTGTTTGTAGTACAGAGAAGGGCTCGTCTTGATAAATAGTAGGAGCTCGTCTGCCTGTGTTTAAGGGAGAGCTCGTCAATGGGCCACAGGAGGAGCCCGTGTTTGTAGTGAGAGAAGGGCTCGTCACGGGGCATCTTAGATAGTAGGAGCTCGTCGACGTCTTTGAAGGGAGGCTCGTCAATGGGTGTAGGGAGGAGCCCGTGTTTGTTATCTGAGAGAAGGGGCTGCGATCTGATAAATAGTAGGAGCTCGTCTGCCTCTGCTGAAGGGAGAGCTCGTCAATGAGATTTGTAGGGAGGAGCCCGTGTGTTTGTAGTACAGAGAAGGGCTCGTCTTGATAAATAGTAGGAGCTCGTCTACCTGTGTTTAAGGGAGAGCTCGTCTATGAGATTTGTAAGGAGGAGCCCGTCTGTTTGTAGTACAGAGAAGGGCTCGATCTGATCAGGCCGGCAAGGAGCTGTCGACTGTCTTTGAGGAGAGCTCGTCGATGAGATTTGTAGGGAGGGCGTCGTTTATGTCTACAGAGAAGGGCTCGTCCCAATAAAAAGTAGAGACTCGTCACTTTGTGTTGAAGGAGAGCTACGTCAATGAGATTTGTAGGGAGGGCCCGATGCATTTATGTCTGAGAGAAGGGCTCGTCCTCTCATGGCTATCAATGGGAGCTCGTGCACTTTGTGTTGGAAAAGTGAGCTCGTGAGTAGGATTTGTGGGGAGGAGCCGCCTTGTTTGTAGTCTGAGAGAAGAGCTCGATCTGATATATAGTGGGCTCGTGCGCCTATGTTGAAGGGAGAGCTAGATGCGATAAATAAGTAGAACTCGTCACTTTGTGTTGAAGGATGGCAGTCGATGAGGATTTGTAAGGGGAGGGCAGATGGTGTAAATACAGGAGAGGGCTCGATCCACGATGTATAGTAGGAGCTCGTCTTTGTGTTGGAAGGGAGGCTCGTCAATGAGATGGATTTGTAAGGGAGGGCCAGTACGTTTGTGAATACGAGAGGGCACCGTCCACGATAAATAGTAGGAGTTCGATGTGTTGAAGGGAGGCTCGTGGTGCAGATTTGTAGGGAGGAGCCGTGTTTGTGGTCTGGTGGGGCTGGGTCGCACTCGTAATGGAGCCAATGCTGTCTGTTGAAGGGAGGGAGGCTCGTCAATGAGACCCCCAGTAGGGAGGAGTTCCGTGCGATTTGGGGGTGCAGAGGAAGGGGCTCAGTCTGACCCGGATGAATGGGAGCTAGATGCGCTTGTGTTGGAAGGAGGCTTGTCGATGAAGTTTGTGTGAGGCCCGTACGTTTGTAGTAGGAGAGAGATATCTGCTACAGATGGTAGGGCTCGTGCGCACGTGTTTTGAAGGGAGAAATTTCGTCAAGAGATTTGTAGGGGAGGAGCCGCGTCTGTTTGTGCAGGAGAAGGGCTCGTCCATATACTATAGTAGAAGACTCGTGCGTGTGTTGAAGGAGAGATTCGTCAGTGAGGTTGAAGGGGTGGAGCCCGTGTTTGTAATTACATAGAAGGGCTCGTCCACATTCATGTGGAAGGCTGGTATGCACTGTGTTGAGAGAGGAGGAGCTACGTCAATGAGATTTATGGGGAGGGCCCGTCTGTTTGTAGTGAGAGAAGGGCTCGTCTGGGCTCATAAATAGTAGGAGCTTTCGTCTTTTGTCTTGAAGGAGAGCTCGATCAATGAGGACTGTAGGAGGGAGCCCGATACATTTGTAAATCTACTGGAAGAAGGGACTCGTCTTGATAAATAGTAGAGACTCGTGCACTTTGTGTTTAAGGGAGGCTCGTCAATGGGATTGCAGGGAGGAGCCCGTGTTTGTGGTACGGAGGAGAAGGGCTGGGTGCGAATGGGTGTGGGAGCTCGTGGAGCACACGTGGCAAGGAGGGCTCATGATGGGATTTAGCCAGGAGGCCTGCACATTTGTTGTCGAGAGAAGGGCTCGTCATGATAAATAGTAGGAGCTGATGCTACTTTGTGCTTGAAGGAGAGCTCATCAATGAGATTTGTGGGGAGGAGCCGTCTGTTTGTAGTCTGAGAGAAGGGCTCAAAGTCTTGATAAATAGTAGGGCTCGTCTACGTGTTTAAGGAGGCTCGTCGATGGATTGTAAAGGAGGGCCAAGTACAGTTTGTAGTGCGAGGAAAGGCTCGATCGATGGAGTGAAAGTAGAAGACTCGTCGACTGTCTTGAGGGGAGCTCGATCAATGAAGATTTGTAAGAGGAGGAGCCGTCGGGTTGTAATGCGAGAGAAGGGCTCGATCCCAATAAAAAGTAAGGTCCAGATGCACTTTGTGTTGAAGGGAGAGCTCGTCAATGAGATTTGTAGGGAGGAGCCCGTCTGTTTGTAGTACAGAGAAGGGCTCGTCCTCATAGATAGTAGGAGCTCGTCTGCCTGTGTTGAAGAGTGAGCTCGTCAATGAGATTTGTGGGGAGAACCCTTGTTTGTGTCTGAGGAAAGGCTACCGTCACGATATACTAATGGGGAGCTTGTGCGCCTATGTTGAGGAAGGAAGAGCTAGATCACGATAAATAGTAGGAGCTCGTCACTTTGTGTTGAAGGGATAGCTCGTCAATGAGTTATGGAGAACCCATTCTGTTTTATGTCTGAGAGAAGGGCTCGTGATACCTCAATAGAGCTCGTCTGCTGTGTTGAAGGGAGAGCTCGTCAAGTGAGGCCTTTGTGTAGGGAGGAGCCGATGCGATTTGTAGTCTGAGAGAGGCCTCAAGTCACGATAAATAGTAGGAGTTCGATGCACTGTGTTGAAGGAGAGCTAGTCAATGAGATTTGTAAGGGAGGAGCTAGATGCATTTATGAGCGTCACAGAAGAAAGGGCTCGTCCCTATATCAAATAGGACTCGTCTGCACTTTGCCTGTTGAAGGGAGAGCTGGAATCCAATGGAAGATTTGTAGGAGGTTGTACGTTTGGTGCACTGAGAAGGGGCTCGTCTGACAGGATAGTAGAGACTCGTCTGCACAATGTTGAAGCTTGTCTAATGGGATTTATATGTGTGAGGGCAGTCTGTTTTTGTAGTGTCTGAGAGAGGGGCTGGGTGATCACGCTAGATCGTGCAGGAGCTGGAATGCACTTTGTGTTGGAAGGGGAGAGCTCGTCAATGAGTTTGTAGGGAGGAGCCCACAGTGTTTGTAGTGAGAGAAGGGCTGATCCATATATATAGTAGGGCTCGTGCGCTGTGTTGAGAAGGAGGCTCATGTGGGATTTGTTGGTAGGAGCCCGTGCGTTTGTGGTACAGGAGAGGGCTGATCTTTGATCTAATCAGTGGGCTCAAGTCTGCACACGTGTTGGAAGGAGAGCTCGTCAATGAGATTTGTAGGGGAGGAACCAAATGCGTTTGTAGTGCAAAGAAAGAGGGCTTCAAATCTGATAAATAATGAAACTCAAATGCACTGTCTTGAAGGAGAGCTAAATCAATGGGGTCTGTAGGGGAGGGGCAGATGCATGAAAATCAGAGGGGCTCGTCTTGATAAATAGTAGGGCTCGTGCCTTGTGTTTGAGAGGGGCTCGTCGGTAGGATTTGTAAGGAGGGCCCCGTCTGTTTGTGGCAGTACGAGAGAAAGGCTCGTCGATAGATGAGTAGGAGCTTCGTGCGCACTTTGTCTTTGAAGGAGAGCTCGTCAATGGACTGGCAAGGGAGGAGCCACGTCGGGTTTAGTAATCTGGGAGAAGGGGCTCAAGTCCGATAAAAATGGAGCTTCGTCTGATTTGTGTTGAAGGAGAGCTCGTCAATGTGATTGTAGGGAGGGAGCCACGTCTACGTTTGGCTAGTCTGAGAGAAGGGCTCAAGTCTGATGATGATAGGAGCTCAATGTCTTCACGTGTTGAAGGGATAGCTCGTCGATGAAGTTTGTAGAGAGGAGCCGAATCTTTTATAGTACGAGAGAGGCTCGATCACATTATATAGTAGGAGCTAGATGCACTTTATATCTTTGAAGGGAGCGCTAGATCTGATAAATGTGGGAGACTCGTCACTTTGTGTTGAAGGGATAGCTCGTCAATGAGATTTGTAAGGAGGAGCCCGTCTGTTTGTAGTACAGAGAAGGGCTCGTCCTAATAGATAGTAGGAGCTCCGATGCACTTTGTGTTGAAGGGAGAGCTCGTCATGAGATTGTAGGGGAGGAGCCAGATACATTTGTAGTCTGAGAGAAGGGCTCGTCCGTATATATAGGAGAACTGTGCACTTTTTGTGTTGAAGGAAACCGTCGATGGGGATTTTGGGAGGGTGCCGTCTGTTTGTTGTCTGAGAGAAGGGCTCGTCTTGATAAATAAATAGTAGGGCTCGTGCGCACTTTGTGTTGAAGGAGGCTGTCGATGAGATTTGTAGGTAGAACCCGTCTGTTTCTGAAATTACTTAAGGAAGGGCTCGTCTGATATGAATAGTAGGAGCTCGTCTGCACTTTGTGTTGAAGGGAGGCTGATAGATGAGATTCTTAAAGGGGAGGAGCCGTCTGTTTGTAATCTGAGAGAAGGGCTCGATCTGTCTATAGTAAAGACTCTTACGCACGTCTTGGAAGGCTAAAATCACGATAAAAGTGACTAGGGCTCAGTGGCTGTGTTGAGATAACCGATCAATGGGATTGTAAGGAGAAGGGCCCGTCTGTTTGTATTGAGAGGAAGGGCTCGTCCGATAGATAGTAGGAGCTCGATGCACTTTGTGTTGAAGGGAGCTCGTCACATGAAGGATTTGGGGAGGGCCGGAGTGCGATTTGTAGTGGGAGAGGGGCTCAGTCCGCCTCCTCTCTGGAGGAGCTCGTGCACTGTGTTGGAAGGGAGAGCTAGATCAATGATAAGATTTTAAGGGAGGAGCCAGTGTTTTGTAATCTGAGAGAGGGCTGTCCCAGTGTCAAACTAGATGGAGACTCGTCTGCACATGTTGAAGGAAAGCTAAATCAATGAGATTTGTCAAGGAGGCCATTGTTTGAGAATACCGAGAAGGGCTAAATCCCACGACGGATAGTAGGAGCTGTCTTGTGTGTTGAGAGGGAGAGCTGATCAATGGTTGTAAGGGGGAGGAGCCACGTGTTCATGTCTGAGAGAGGGAACAATTCACAATATATAGTAGGAGCTCTTGCCCACTTTTGTCTTTGAAGGGAGGCTCGATCGATAGAAAAGTAGGAGCTGCGGTAAAAACATTGAAGGAGAGAGCTGAGTCAATGGATTACCTTGGTGAGGCCACGTCTGTTTAGGAGTGGAGAGGGAGCGTCTGATCAGATAGTGATGGGAGCTCGTCTGCTTTAGTGTTTGAAGGGAGGCTCGTCAGTGAGTTTGTAGGGGAGGAGCCGTTTGTTTTGTGTAGCAGTACAGAGAAGGGAGGCTCAAATGCGGTAATAATAGGAGCTCGTCACTTTGTGTTGGAAAGAGACTCGTGGAGTAGATTTCTGGAGGAACCGTACGTTTGTGTCTGGGGAGAGGGCTCGTCACGATAAATAAGCTAGGAGGGTCGATGCACGTGTAGGGGGAGGCTCGTGATGAGATTTGTGGGGAGGGCCGATCATATCTGGAGGCTCAGTATCTGATCAAAATGTTTGGAGACTTGTTCTGCAGTGTGTTGAAGAGGCTGATCAATGAGTTGTGGGAGGCCGTGCAGTGAGATCTGGAAGGAAGGGCTCGTCACGATGGGTGTGTGAGGAGCTCGTCCGCTTTGTGTTGAAGGAGGCTGTCGATGGGATTTGCAAGGGAGGCCGTCTGTTTGTATCTGGAAGAGGAAGGGCTCGTCGATAAATAAATAAGGAGCTAGATCGCTTTGTCATTGAAGGAGGCTCGTCAATGAGATTTGTAGGGAGGAGCCCGTGTTTGTAGTCTGAGAAGGGCTCGTCCGATAAATAATCAGGAGCTCGTGCGCGCTCTTTGAAGGAGAGCTCGTCGATGAAGTTTGCAGGGGAGGGCCAGATACGTTTGTGGCTCTGGAGATGGGATTAGAAAGTCACGATAAATATTAGGGCTCGATGCACTGTGTTCCAGAGAGCTCGGTGAGTGAGCAAGCCTTTGGGCTTATCGGCGGCTGGGTGAGCACCCCGTCTGTGAAGGGCCGTTGTCATGCGCGAGAATCCATGTGGGGAGAAGGCGCCCATTATGAAGGCGCTTTATGAGAGTAAGATTTCGTGTGTCGCTTCGGTTAAGTAGAAAAAGATCTGAGCCGCTTTTTAATTGATTGATAAGGGAGTACAGGCGGTTGTGTATGCCTTCGGGTGCTTTCTCTATAAATAGGGGTTTTGTTGCCTCTGTGCCTTACGCTTTTGAAGATTTCTACTCTCCATGCGGGCGGATCAGGGTTGGCAGAAGATGATTAAGCGATGTTCGTTGCCTTCGTTGGGGTTCTTCTGACGCCTCTGGACCGGCTTTTCTAAATTTCTCCCGCGTGAGTGTGTTTTCTTCCTTGCATGGGGTTATGTTTATTCACTAGCTCTTGGCTGAGGAGATAAATCTAGGGTGAGAATGAGGTGTCCCTTGCACCTACTCCTCATTCTCTTTTCTTCGCTGCTCTCTCTGCCTTTATACCTCTCCTCTTTTCTTTTCTTTCTTCTTTCTACTCTCCCACCTTTCTCATCTGCTTTGCTCTTTCTTTTCCTCCTCCTCTGTCCCACATCTTGCCTCTCTTTCTCCTCACCTTCTTGTCTTAACTTCATTATGTCTTTTTCTCCTTTGTCTCCACTTATTTTTTTCTTTACGAGGTATTGTTTGTGAGTCATAGAGCTAACTTGTATTAACATTACATTGAAGGAATTAACATGTATCTTTTATGATGTCCAGGGGACACCAATGTGAGTTATCTGTATGACTTAGTAAAAGTGTACTTTTATTTCTATGATTTTCCATTGCTATATATATATATATATATATATATATATATATATATATATATATATATATTTTTTTTTATACTAGAACAGTTTGAGACATCGAGATAAACAACCCGATTACTCCATACTTATACTAGAATCCATAAGGCCTTGTGTTAACGGGCCAGTGCCCTCTTTTGATAAAAGCTGAGATTATCAGCATTCCATGTATCTTTGTAAGATTTTTCCTTCCTGTTTAGACTCATAATTGCGGTCAGCGTCAGGATATAATATAAGGGCCCTCCGATTAAATTCTAGCTTCCCAATAATCTTTAGTTTTCCTTAGGCCATTAGCTTTCAAGACCAAATAAGAGCACGTAACCGGAGGCACGACTCTCTTGTTATGATTGCCTAAGCGGTCTTCCTTTAGTGATATTCCCTCATATTTATTGAACACAACAACTTTTTCGATCAGACTCTAGTTGAATAGCATGAGTTTTTTTTTTTGTCGTTTTCATTCCTCGAGCTGGCTCGTGCAGGAACTTTACTCACTTCATGAGTGCTATTGCATTATGAAACTAGAATGAATGGAGTCTATCGGGTTCTTGACTTTTATTAATGGGTCTATAGGCCCATAGTACTTGGGGAGTATTCGACCTAACTCCCCTTGGGATCTTCAGGAAACTGGTTTCAAGGCGGCTTGTAGGGTTACGATGGTGTGACTTCGGCTTGTCCATTTGATTGTCGATGAGCTGGCGACGAATAGTAATTTTTAATCCAGGCACAAACCATAAGAATCCCACAATTTGCGTTATCATTGTTTTCCGTTATCTTGAGACCAAGGCTCACCAAGGACATAATCTTGCATATAGTGGCTGTAGCCTAAAGGGATTCGCGTATCATACGCTCGTGATTGTGTACAGGGCTCGGCCTCGACCCACTTGGTGAAATAATCTACATGACGATTATAAATTTACATTGGCCTTTGCCAGCTGTTTGAGAGCCCCATGTGACTCAGCTATTTGGAAGGGCTGAGGCTGGTGGATTGATGTCAGGAGCTCTCTTTGGGAGCGTGATATTTTAACGTGTTCTGGCTCGGGTCTGCATCTTTTGACAGTGGTTGCATCTTTGAGCATTGTGGGCGATGGTATCCTGCACCGAAAACTTTCCGGCCAATGTTCGAGGCACCAGGAGTATGGTTCCCGCATATGCGCCGTGCACTTCTCTTAGCACGTATTCGGTGTCTTCTCTGATGCATTTTAGGAAAGGTCGTGAAGAATCCTCGTTTGTAGAGAGCTTCCCTTGTGATTTGTAAACACAGAGGATCACTCTTATCTTAGCCAAAAACTACTTTGAATTGTCTGGTGAGTTCCGTTATTAATATAATCCCAAATAAGTCCACTCCCGGTTTGGTACGGACCCTGCAGGCGACTACTATGCCGTAGAGGTCAATGGGAGGCTCTGCGAGGTGACGGGCGTTGGATTCCCCAATGTCTTCCTATGAGGCCGTGTGGTTTTATGACGTCGACACGGAATTCTGGATTACGGGGACGTGATGCTTGAGTAGAACTTGTTACAGCTTTTAATAAATCACGGGAAGAACTTGAGAGATATGGGAATCATCTTCTCACCTTTGGCTCAAGTATGTGTGCTGTCGTCGACCACCGGTTGGGATCGATGGACCTCTGGTGATCGACCTCCCCAATGAATCAATGAGATTGGGGCTGCTATTACGACCTGTCATTCCAGGCCTGTTGTTGGAGCGTGGAACCCAAACCTGAGTGCATACTCAATGTCTATACCCTCTGGTGAGGTCAGGATTAAGCTGCTCCGGCTTCACTTTGCATTTGGGGCTCCGTCATGAGAGAGGCTTGTATGGGGAGGTCGTCCCATGATTGGGTGGGCCCGACAGCTCCTCTTGGGAGGCGAGATTCCATGACCCAGAATGGCTAGAGATTTTGTCCTTTATGGCTGTTTTGAGCTGGGATGCTCGAGTGCGACTCTCAGCTCTATGGCCCATTTCATCAACCTCGAGACCTACGGTTTATGTAACACACCTTATTTAAATTATTCTGGTGGAACCATGGTGTGAGCTGGAAATAAGGACGAAGTTTCAGTATGATCACTGAGCTAGTAGTAAATTTTCCATTTTGGATACCTCTCCTGAGCTCCACCTCGGGGCACCAAAATGCGATAGTAGGCAGAGGTGATGTACCAGCTCTTTGTCTCCCGGCTTGAGCAAGCGCTAGTTGAAAGGTCTGATGCACTTGAAGATACAATGTGAGGAGTTCTCTTACATCGGGCTCAGCTAGAATGGGTGGCGAGCTCAGCATATTTCAAGGTTACAAGCGCTACTTACATTTCTCATCCATTGAGGCTTTCTTCGAAACTTGGAAGAAGGTTGGCATTTGTCACTTGCCACGGACACGAATGCGACTTAGGCTGCGATCCTCCACGGTGTCGTTATTACTTCCTTTATCTAGATGGTGATGGCATGTCAAGCAATGCTTTTATTTTATCGGATTTGCTTCAATTCCACAGTGGTTGACTATGAAGCCCGGAAATTTTCCAGACACTTGTAGAGAGAAATTTCATTTCAGCCGGATTCGACTTCATGGTATAATCCCTCGGGATGCAGGGCGTCTCGGAGAGAGGTGAGGCGATGTGGATCGCCGTAGCGGACACCGGCATGTAGATCTATGTATACCTCCATCGTTGCACCTATCTGTTTCTGAAACATCCGGTTCACTAACCTTTGGTAGAGTTGCCACTGCATTCTTGAGCCCCGAATGGTGTTAAGATAGCAGTGGGTCCACACTGTGCGTGTGAATGGCGTCTTCTCACAGTCAGCAGGGTCCATGCTTATCTGGTTACTCTTGGGAGGAAGCAGCCTCCGTGAAACGAGGAGCTCATAGCTTTTCTTTGAAAATGGCATCTGATAAGAGTCATTTGATCACAGGTAGGGAAGAGCATCCCTTGGGCATGCACTGTTTATATCGGTGAAATCAATACGAGAGCGCCATTTTGCCATTTGCTTTCTTGGCGAGCACAACATTGGCCAACCACTGCGGGTATTCTACCTCCACGATTGCCCCGCTTGGAGGAGCTTACCGACACCCTCTTCGTTGATAAGCCTTTGTCTCTGAAATTAAGAAACCTGGCAGTTTTGCTTACTTCAGAAGCAGAAAGATGGGTTGGTGTTTAGTTTATGAGTGATGACTGCGGGGTCGATGCCACTCGTGATGCGGCACATTTCCATGCGAAGATGTCACGTTACGTCTTAGGCGGCGGCGAGAGGAGGAGCCTTTAGGGGCCTTACCTTTAATTTGGGCCAGGAAGCATAGGCAGATGCTTTCTGGGTGATCATCCAATATTCGCGGTTTACAGCTCTTCGAGGGCTCGGGTAGAGTGAACACTTCATCACGCTGATTAATGCCCCAAAAGGTGCAATTTTGAACCTATAGTGGATGAGTTTTGAGTGCCTTTGCGCAGTGAATCATGTCATTATACTAATTGAAGTGTTACAGTCTTCTTAGTAGCACTTATGCCATTTAGAGGGTATTTTTGGTTGTTTTGTAGGCTTTTGCACACTTTTGGAGTTCAATCTCAATACAAAGGATGAATCATGAAGTTGGAATTCAAATCTCAGCCATCAACCAGCCTAAGAATCAATGAAAACAAAAGTAAAGTAGAAAATTCGATCACCGGGTTGAGCCCGGGGATAGAAAAAGCGGTGAAGGATCCAGCAATGAGGAATTTTAAGCTGGCTTATGAAATTTTATTCAGATTGAAAATTGTAACCAATAATAATTCACTTGAACCCTATAATGCAAAATTTATTCAGCAGCGATGGATTAGCGAAAATAATTGATTTAAACTACTCACAAAATTTAAGCTAAGCTTAAGCGATTTAGCTAATGATGAAATTTTACACCTCAATAGAGCACCTTCTGCATTTTCCCCATTGGAGCTGTTGATTTCGCTAATTAGCGAAATTCTTGACTCTAAGCGAAAGTGATGCCTCAGATCGTAGCACATGAGAGTGTACCAAACCGCCTCCAAACTTGGGTGTACATGGTGTCCTATGCTTAGCCAATTTCATGGGTTTTTTGGTATTTCATACTTTACCTTGAGGTGGCCTATATAAGCCTGTCTTGTTTGCTTCAACCCAAAGAAGAATGGAGGAGAAGATATTTTTGTAAGTTTTCATTTGTAAATAAAGTCTTATTTTAAGGTTTGCTTTATTGCTTTTCTCTCTTCTCTCTTTCTTTCTCTCTAAGTACTTGGCAGCCTCTTGGGGATGAATGACTCAGAGATGTAGCGCTAAACCTCCTGAAGAGGAAGGAAGCTGAGTGGTGGGACTATGCATGTTGTCTCTTGTGCTAAAGCTACATGTAGTGTATTTATGGCCCTTATGACCTCAAAACATGGTTGCATAACATTGAATATCATTAATTTGATACTCTCCATGCTTTGGGAATCCGGTCATATTCGATGAGGAGAATGCTAATGATTCTTTAGATGAATAACTACGAGCCTCTAAAATGATATTTATATGTTAGGTTTCTCAAATTAGGGTTGCATAGCATTTAATGTTATTGATTTGGCCAATACTCCATGCTTTAAATTTGTGATTCTTTGAATGGTCTTTACGAGCCTACGGATGATATTAAATGTTAGGGTTTTAAACGAGTAAAGGGGCCATAACTACATGCTACTGTATTTGACTCAAATAGGAGTTGCTTCATGGGTGAGGTTTGCTAGTTAAATATAGATCGGTTATCCTGCCATGGACTATAGGTTGCATGTCATGACGGATAAAACCCGAGGACACTTGTTTGCCCTAACTTGCCAAGTTAGTGACCTAATTCTTCAAAGTTAACTTTTTCACCTTTTACTTTCAGTTTTTGCAATTATCAGTTTTCAAACCATTCCCTCTGTTTTTGAAACACAGTCAGGTCGAATAGAAAGCCTTGCAACCGTGCACTTATGCAAACCATTTTAGGATGAAAACCCATCCTAGGTGTTAGGCCCTAGACCACTATCTTTGCCGAGTAGCTTGACTCTGGCCAGAGTAGTAAGAGGGCACAGAGTGTATATAAATTTTGTTGATTTTAAGCTCAGCCCTGCGTAGCCGCAGAGATCACCGCATATCGAGCTCACCCGTACTCACATTGTCGACCGTTTGTTTCATAGGCGGTGTAGCATTCTCGTGCTACTTCGATCTCCTCGAGCGAGTCAAACAGTTTCTTGTGGAATTTGATTACCGAATTGGTATCTTCAGGGGATGGCTTTGCTCCCAACGTTGAAGAAGGGAACTGCCAATGACATGATATTATAGGCTGACGGGCGTCCACTATGAGAAACCTTCTTTGTCGTTGTTGCTTGGTAAGGGCTGAGTTAACACCGGGTTGGATCGATCCCAATGGTAACACCTTTTCTCCTGAAAACCCCCGAAGATGAGTGTTGACAAGTTCTAGCTTTTCTCTTCCAATTCCCCACACACATTTTGTCAGTGAATCACGAAAATGATGTCGACGAGCTCAGTTATCTTGGGGACCCAGATGGACGTTGTGTGCACAATTCTTGCGGATTACCGGTGGAGTGTCATGGAGTCTTGACACCGCCCAGAGTCGAGTCGGAGAATGTGATAGTAGTGTCGGCTAACGGCATTTAGGTCTAAGTACCTCCCACTATGTCTGGCAGATCTTATGCTCTGAGTGGGCCTTAGGCCAGAACTAGATTCTCCTCCTCGAAGCCAAATCATACGAGGATCACGTGGATTTCCCCGGGGTTCTTGATCTTTGGGTCGTCGTCTGACGAGATGAAGGTGATGGGTGGCGGGGCACGGTTTTGGTTACGGGTGGCCTTGAGCTTGATTCCGGAGATACAAAGCGTCGTGAATATCGTATTTGTATCGGATACTCTATCTCTCTTCTCAGCGTCTGATTATCCGTGCGATCTCCATAGTCCACAGTAGATTCATGGGGTACTTGGTGTTATCTGCGGTGCGAGTTTGACTTCGTCTGTGGCCATCTTAGGAGCTGCTCAGTTCGGGTACTTCATGTAGAACTTGCGACAACGGGTGTAGGGGTGAGCGAGGGCGAATAGCGTCGTCGTCTTCCGGGATGTGTGAGACCCAGTGAGTCCCTAAGATTCCCTCGTCTTTGGGGATCGCTCTGCTCTTGCCCAGGAGATTTCCTGCAATCGCGCACCTCTTGGGGGCTCCGTCGTAAGCTTCTCTATCGTCTTTTTGTCCTTGCTAGCGGAAGAGCTCTCCTTCTTTGACAGGAGGGCCTCATCTCCGTTTATGTATTTTTCGGCTTTGGCGAGAACCTCGACCATGTTAGCTTGGGTTCTTTGAGATGAACATAGGGTCTTTGGGTGCACCCCTGACCAGCAATGAAGGCCGTGACAATGAACTTTTAGATCCGTACATCTATCTTCGGGGACTCGGCATTAAGCGGGTTGCACGTATGACTTACAATTTCCTGTGTTCCACTGTTCCCAGTGGATTCACGGGATCGTGGCTCGGCACCACGTATGTCCTAGCCCAGATGAAGTGGGAGGCGAACAGGTGATAACTCTACGAATGAAGAAATGTCGTTGAAGGGGATTGGTAGACAGGCCATGGGACCTTTTAAGGTCAGTGGAGGCATACACAGACCAGGTACGAGATGCAATGTAACTCCATCGATTCTTATAGGTATTGAGATGGTCCTCACTTTGGATCCACATGTAGCGCGACCAGGGCGCTTCTACTTGAGGCATCTGAATTTGGCGGGAGCGAGGGTGTTTAGCACCTCGGGGTGAAAGGTGATTGTTTGTTGCACAGGTGTCCATGAGTGTGCAGGGTTGCGCCCTTTAACTACCTCCTTCACATGGTGACTCTTGTTGGAGGTCCACTGAACCGCTGCTCCCATGCGCTCTCTTGTGATCGGTGAGGGATGTTGTGGTTCTACGTTCTCGCGCATCCCTGCGTGTCTTCTTTCGGTTCTCTTCCCCTCGGGGGCTAGTTACGAGCCGTGCCCTGGCTTGACTAGATTCGCCTGCATGGTATTTAGGGAATACCATAGTCGTGTTATTCTCGTGTGGAGGAACATTGCTTGACAGCCTTCACGAGTGCAGCGGCTCTTCTCGGGGTGTTGTATTTGTCACGGTGAGGTTGTTCTATCTCCTCTATCAAGGCGCTGGTTGTGGCGAAGTGCTTCCACTTAGTTTGTGTTGGCTGGATCGCCTGCGGCTGGTGGCTGGCATGCGCATCTCTGGTGGGTCACGGCATCCTTATGGGATTAAGCGTTGCTAAATGCTCGTGTTCTGGTTGACCATCGATGGCGAATCGAGTTATGTTTGTGTAAACGATCGATTCCTGAGGCAATGCCAATGATGATGCCTCGTTTTCAGCGGAGCGGGGGTGCAGGGCGTGTGAGGGTCGTTGGGCTGACCAAGACCGGCCGTGAGGTGGGTGGAGGATGCTAAACCGCCAAAGTGTGCCTGAGGGATGGCTGCAATGTGGGCTGCCAGGCTCAGGTGGAAGTACTTCCACTGCAAAAACCAAGGGAGGAAGGAGGGTCGGCGAGGGGGCTTTGCGGGTAGCCGCGCTCAGATACTAAGTCGGTCGTCCTTGAGGAAAGAGTGAATGCTTAGAATCTTAGTGATGGCCTACCTTTTCGGGTTAATTGGAGTGGCCTTGTATTTATAGTGGATATTATTCATCCCGGTTGAATGATGACTAGGAGTCACTTCCCATTAGAGGATACGTTTCCTCATATAGTTAGCCTTAGATTTAGCAGCCAGTTAGTCAAGAGAGAGGGGGTTTATTTGGATAATCCTCCTTCTTTGTTGTGGGATTACCCATCACGGTCTTCTATTGCTTTTTCTTCCCACTTTTATAATAGGACTTGATTGGGCCCAGATAGAGTTATCTTTGGGAATATTCTATCTTACATTGTGGAAGGATTTGGGTTATTTGAGTGAATATGGGCCTCCCTATTTTCCCAAATCACATGTTTGGGCCTAATGAAGTAGGACCTCTGCTTGGGGCACATATGGAAGGACAATTGGGGCCACGACCCCCCATTGCTCTATCCCCGAGAATTTGCGAGGTGGGATATGGTCCAATTCTATACCCCCTCATTTTAAAAAAATATATATTTCCACTTGGGTGGCTCCTCACAATGAGCTATATATGCCTCATTCACACATACTCACGTGTCACTCAATTATCAAGCAATGACACATAACAGTACCTCTCATTCAAGACTCCGATCCATTCGTACGCAGTGCAATGATCGCTTTCGGAACCTACGTGGGTACCAAATGCGAAACGAGAAAATCGACTTTCTCAAAAGGGTAAAATCATAATTTCGGTAAAAATCGAGATTTTCTAGATCTCGGATAATGAAACGGACTTCTCCGTTGAAGTAGCGTCGCAAATTTAGCAACCATGTCGAATTTCGTTGGATTCCGAGGTGGTCGGGATTTCACGTTTTGAGGCGTGGGGTGTCGGGTGACACATGTCAAGGTTGAGAGAGATGCCACACATAGCACCTCGAGAGAACACTTGGCATAAAAGGAATGGTTCACAAATTAGCCATGTATGGAAAGGAATCCCATGGCTCTGTGAGCCACTTGAGTGGATAGTGTCATAAAGGAAATAAAGAAATAAGGATTTAAGGATGGAGAGATTGAGGAGCACATATTTGGTTAGAGGGAAAAGGAAATTTCCTCCTTTGGTTGGATGGGATCTGCTCCAAAAGGGAGAGAAGGGAAAAGAGAAAGAGGAAAATGAGGAGAAATGGGAGAAAATGAAAGAAAAGAAAGAGGATGAGAAGAGAAATGAAAGAAAAAGAAAGAAAAGCAAATGGGAAATGAAATAAGAAAAGGAAAAGACCAAACGTAAGGAGGAAGGAAAAGGAGATGCAGACAGTTTGTTCTCACATTTTTAGAGAGAGAGTGTCCTCCTTCTCTCTAGGTTTGTAGGAGATCCGACCGTCGGATTCCTTCGCGACAAGAAGAGGTTGTTTACTCGGGAGAGAGGAGGACAACGCGTGGATTCTGATTTTAAGGGAATCTTCAAACTCCTTGAGGTAGGGGTTTCATCTTTGCTTGTTTACACTTTATTTAAGTGTTTGTGATGTTGGGATTGAATGAGGCCGTGAGTGGCCGTTTGATCGGTTCCAAATCTTGGAACCCCGGGTATTCAAATTTTGAGACCCATTTGTGCGATCCGTGCGGTTTAAGGGACTGTTTTTGGGTGTTAGGTGATAATTTATGAATTAAATTGTATGTTGGTAAGTATGAAGTAAGGGAAGGCTATGGAATTCGGTTCCACCAAGAAAAAACCGATGTAGGAGGAGTGGGCTGCAGGTGGACCAACCCACTTGCTGTTGGAGATTTGTAAAGCAGATCCAGGTTGCATGAAATGGACCCATGCAGAAATGTCCATGTGTTTTGGCATTGGAATTGTGGATGTGAATGGCTTGGTATGTGAGGAAATAGATGGGTTAAGACATGATTTAATGTGTTAATAAAATGACACAATTATATGGAAGTTAAATTGTGTTTGTAAGCCGTGGAGATGAGATTATGATTTGCTCAAGTGAGGCTAAATTGGGTGATGATTGATGTGTTGAATTACATGTGGTAATTGTAGTTGATTGAAAATATGCATATTGACATATTGTATAAATGATTTTGAAAATGGCGTAATGCATTTTTCATATGCACCTTTAAGGTAACCTCGAAGTTAGGTGTGAGTGCATGACATGGTATTTTGTAAAAACGGACATGGTTGCGAAAAGATTTCACGGGATGATATTCGGAGGAATTGGGTTGGGAGATGGAGCTGACGGATCACTTCGGATGAGGACCATATTTGTTTCGGAAGCTCATAACCAAATTCACCTCGGAGGGTGGTCCCATATTTTTGCCCAGGCACGTTCGGTGGTATATTTTCAAGAACAACAAGAGTTTTGTTTTGAAAATGATTATTTTCTCATACATGGCTTAGGCAGGGTGTGGGTGAGTCGGTGAGGACTGTGACATGGGGTGATCATGTGAACGAGTGAGGAGTAGGAACATGTATTTACTTGGTGTGTGTTTACTTTATAGACATTGCATATGCACTTGAGGTGGAGTAGCCCGTTGGTTGATTCCACTGCTGAGCATTAGCTCACCACAATCAAAGGATTATATTTTTCAGGTGGGGAGCGCTCAGAAGACAGCTCAATTAGAGGCGATTTTTGAAGAAGCCGGTTGGTGGCTTTGAGGCTTTGGACATAATATGTATTAGAATAGTAGATTTTAATATATGTTTGTATAAAAGTCTAATAAAATATTAAATTGGGATAATTGGAGAATAGTTGTGATAATTATATTTTATGAGTATTGTTTTATGAGCCCAAGAGGCATTTTTACTCATGTATGCGTCTCATGACGTGAGACATGTAGATTTCCGCGGGTTGACGGGTAGTCAACGGACACCCCGGGTTTGGGGCGTCACACCAAATGCAATCCACAGGCCTATGGTTAGATTCTAGACTAATAGATCTTTCCATAGAGTCCAAGAAAGCACAAAACGGACTTCGGATGAGGAAGTTGTAGGTCGTCTGCGAGGATTGGCTATTTAGCTAGCAGGGCTCATTCCTAGGCAGGGTGGGGCTCAGGCCAAAGGAGATCGACTCGGCCGGAGAGATTCAGCTCGTATATTTAGTGCAAATTCCATTCACGAGGCATGTGGTCAAATTTACAGACTCAAGGAATCTTTCCATATAGTCTGAAACACCTGAAACGGACTTGAGCAGGAAGTTGTGGTCATCGAGAAGTTGGCTTTCTGCTCACATGACGGCGGTGACTATGAGCCAAATGGAGTACCTCTTGTCTTTCATCCTTTTGAACAATATGAGCTCAGTTGTATTGATTCATATGGATGGATTTTAGACTCAAATTTCTTTCCATAAGTCTCACGAACGCCTGAGAAGCGGACTTCGGACCCGAAAGTTATGGTCGTCGAAGTTGTGCCAGTAGAGCTCGTTCCACTGGCGAGCTCGACCGGAAAGGAGGTCAGCTCGGCCTCATAGCTCATCCTTGCTGAGGTTGGCTACACACAGCTCATCCCTACTGAGCTCGGCCATACACAGCTCATCCCTGCTGAGCTCGGCCACACATAGCTCATCCCACTTGAGCTCGGCCAGAAGAGGTCAACTCATCCCAAGAGAGCTTGGCCAGAAGAGGTCAGCTCTACCTCAAGAGGTCAGCTCGGCCTCTGACTCATCCTGGCGAGGGTTGGCTACATGACTCATCACACGCTGAGGGTTGGCCCACACACGAAGCTCATCCCTTCGAGGCTCGTCCATACCACGAGCTCCATCCACAAACCAGCTCGGCCATAGCGACCCACAGCTCATCCTTCCAGGACCACTTGATAAAGGCCATAGCAGCTGTAAGTCCGATTTGGGTGATTCGAAGCTAATGTCAAGTTATCAGGTAGAGATACAATTTATTTGAAGGATTCTAGTTCAAAAATTCTCACTTTTTCAACTGAAAATCAGCCTCGAGAACTGATCGCCATAGGGTCAAGAAACGAGGGGCACTATTCCCACCTGACTCATCACTAGTGAGCTCGGCCACCCTGCAGCTCATCCCCTTTGAGCACAGCCGAGAAGAGAGGTCAGCTACGTTCCGAAATTTGGGCGAAGGAAGAGGTCAGCTCAGCCGAGGAAGGGTCAACTGGCCCGGAGAGCTCGGCCCGCGCATTTCGCTATCGGACCGCTCCGGTAAAGGTCGTATCTTGGGCTATAGAGACCCGGTTGGGTTCAAAGCCTACATCAAGCTCAACGATGGGGATACAATATACCAGAGAGGAAAGCAGGCCAAATTCCTTTACTTCCCAACAAAAATCAGATTTAAAAGTTTGGATAATACATAGGATCGAAATAGAGCGACTTCCTATGGTTCAGCAACCAAACATCCCCTCAAGGCAAGACACAGCCCTTACCAAATTGTATTAAACATATAATCTGAGTTTAATTACAATTTATTTACATCACAAGTACAAAATTTTGACAACAGTTCAGTTTAAAACAAAAAAAACTGGGTTTTCTACCATAAATTTTACAAAAGAACACAATAAGCCATCTTAGATCTTCCTCTCAACTAAGACCTCATGAGGTGCCTTCTCTTGGTGTACCTCCGGTACCTGAAAATATTTTTCCCACAATGGGGTGAGCTATGCCCGATGAGAAAGTCCTACAAGAGGGCTACTCCCACCTAAGTGCACATGCAATGGCATAATCCATAAAATCATTCACACATTCATATAAAATATGCATATCTATATGAATGTTTATGTCTGTCTGATCCTCATGACTCTCTGTGCATGCAATTTGCCATGTATGAAAACTAGTTTAAAAACAAAAGCTTTTTGTTTTTGAAACCCACTGAACAACCTCTGATATCAGACAAACCTCTGAATATTTTAAACACTTGGACAACCCTCCGAATAGTAAACCCTTTGGACAACCTCAGAATTATCGAACCAACTGGACCATCTTCGAGAACCCTTGTGGATAACCACTCGGAGTAGAGTTCATTGGACAAACCTCCGATATAATTTATTGGACAACCCTCCGAATCACTGTTACTAGACAACCCTCCGAATACCCATTTTATTCATGCACTCACACCCGATTCACGCGATGACCCCATGCACATGCAATGATAATGTCACTACATAATATCTCATGTTACATGCATGATGGAAACTACATGCAACACTCATAATACATGCTTCACACCAAGCATCATGTTAATATATAACAAGCATGTACATGTTAACATCATTTTCTCACACAATCTGCATGTTATTCAAACAAGAAATAACACATAAAAACTGGATTTAAATCTCCAAACTTAGAAAATAGCATGCACAGTACACAACCAAGATCATCCTTCTCAGATCCCAAACTACAATACAACAATCGAGTTCAGGCTGCGATTATGAAAACTATGGAGACCAGAGAGCCGGTCCCAACCAACAGCAATTTCCCTTCGAAATTATTCTTTAAACCAGCCCACTACTTGGGCTAACCCTCATGGCCATTTCATGGCAACTTAAACAAAGACCCAACAGTAGGAGAGAACCCTACCTCTGGAAGTGCGAGATACATTCCCTTTGCTTGCCAACTCCTTTGTTTATTAGCCAGGAAGGAAGCTGGCAGTTCTCTTTCCTTTCCGTTGTCTTTCTTCCTTTCTTTCTTTTTGTTTTTCTCTTTTCTTCTCCTCTTTTCTTTTCCCTTTTTCTCTCCTCTCACGAACAAATTTGATTTAGGTGGAGAATGCCTAGGTGTAGAACACCTCTTCCTTCTCTCCTCATGACTTATAGCATTCCACATGTCATTCATGCCCACTTTCCCACCACTATCCTCTCATGCAAGATAGAAGTGTGACACTTGGCTTCCACCCAAGTGCCAAGTGTCCTCTCCTTAGGTGCCACATGGCATGCATCTTCATGCCAAGTGTCACCCTCTCATTCATCCGTTTGTCTCAAAATACGTGCAATTCAGGCCTTCTCTGGTCGACGAGGTCGATTATGTACCTAGATTTCGCGAGACGAACTCAAAGGTATGACCCGCGTCGTCATCCGAGATCTAGAGAAATTCCCAGGTTTGCAACCTGTGTCTATCATTTACTTTATCCGAGGTCTCACATAGGCACCTTAGGAAATCGCTAGAACCTTGGATGATTCCTTACCATTCATGAATATTCTAGAACATCCTAGTGTGTACAAGTATATACAAAACTACTATGGAAGACTTTAGATTACTCTCCCGCATTCCATAGTTTTCCACATCTTTTCACACCCTTCCACATCTTTCCATATCCTTCCATACCCTTCTACATCCTTCCACTGTAAAGCTAAGGTAAATTTGAATTTTTCCGAAAAATGGCAAAACGGTAAATTATCGCTATAGTACAAGTTGCAAAGCGGAATTTTCTATATCTTAGATGAAAGCGGACACCTCCTACATTGGATTCCTCTCGTGAAAAATAATTGCGAGACGAAGATTTCATTGAGATTCGAGATAGTCGAATTTTCACAATTTTCGGGGCCGTAGTTATGCAGTGGACCCCTAAAAATGGGATTTTCAAGAAAAAGAAATCTTGAAAGTGGAAAATAAATTAAGTAAGTTCAGTAAAAATAAATTTGAACCTGAACCAAGAATAAATAAAGATTGTTTCGAGGTAGAAAGCAGACCCGAGCGAATTCGTGGACATGTCGAGCGCAGAGCGTGGGCCATCATCTAACCCAAACTTAAGTTAGAAAAGGGAGTTAGGGCTGAAGATAGCCATTTTCATGTTGACCATGAGAGAGGGAAAGTGAGAAAGGAGAGAGGGACTCCAATTTCTCTCTATGATCTATGGAGATTGATTGGTCAGAATTCGTCGGGCCAAGAACGAAAATTCATCTACTCGGCAAGGGAGATACGTGTTGGTACGAAAACCTTTAGTTTCGTAGAAGATTCAAGCAAAGTTTGGGAAATCAAGGTTTCGGGTTTTAGGAAGATCAACGGGACACCACAGAGTTTCTTCTAAGCCCCAGAGGTAAGGATTCTTCCTAATTTTGTTTATTTTCCACTACAAGGGCTATTAGGTTGTGTTTTTGCCTAACGGTTATGCGGATTAAAAAAATCATTTTTTTATAGCTCCTCAAGGGATGTTTGGAATGATAATCCGGTTCTATAGCTCCTTAGGGGCTGTTTGGCTAAATTTTTTAGCTGTGGGAATGTTGCCCTGTTTTGGCCCTATGAAACGTCTAGATTTTAGGACTAATTTTTACGTTGGGAAAGGGAGAATTTGGACTAGTGTTCTTCATGGAAACTATAGTTGCATCTATATAAACTTGATGTAGGTTTTAAGATCACCCCAAATTGGACCTTTGCAAAGCTCTCTCAGAATTATGGTCATTTTCACGTGGCGCCACGGGCTACCACTGTTTTGACTATACCGCTATCTAGATTTTAGACGGATTTCGATTATGGTCCATTTCCCAAGACTTCTACAGCTTAGGTTTAATGGTTTGTGTCAGTTTTGGAACTGTTAGGGGACTTGTTTCTGAACTAGGTTCGAAACAATCCTATGGTCTGTTATGGCTTGTTATGTGGAATGTTTTGTGGGCATCTCTATGCCACAACCGGTCTTGAGGATCAAGTTTTCATTGCTTGAGTTTGAATGATATGCTTTATGGTAATTGATTGAAGGTGAATATGTGTGTCCTAATGTATTGACATGTGATGAGTTTGTGTATGGATAAGGCCAATGCATGGCTTGTTTGTAGGCTATTTGTGGACATGTTATGTCCTAATTTGGCCTAGAGGATAAAGTATGTCATTGCTTGATTGGTGATGACTTGTTGATCTTTATATATGTGTGTTCAAATATATTGACATGAAATGTGTGATCGTTCGGAAATTTTATGTTGATTGATATAATTGTCCATGGTACACGGTGTAGTGTACGGTTTAGCTTGTGTTCATGCCAGCATTCATTATGCATGTGGCATGATATAACATGCAATGGTGCATTGCATTGCATATGCATAGGGACATCGCATTGAATGGGTGTGAGTGCATGGTTATAATAAACACTGCGTTTGGTTTGAGTTGGGGACTACGTGCAGTAGGACAAAATTCAACGAGTGTAGCAGTTTGTATAAATAGAAAAAGAAAATATGTGTTGGAGTAACGACAAGTAGGGATAGATACCCCCTCGGGTGAAAGCCGGTATTTTTTGTTATCTGAAGATGTGTCGATCGGTGAGAAAGCGAGTGAAAGTGTAGGAAGACTTGCGAGAAACCTGTGGCTGAGACCACAGTCGCTATCCACAAAAAAGACACATGGTTCTAATACAAATGATCATTGAGGAGTAACATCCAAAAAGCTTTTGGTTTGAAACCAAATGAATTTGTTTTGTAAAATGATAATGGGATGTAATCCAGAAATGATGGATTTTATCAAGCATGAGCTTAGGCATTGTGTGATGGAGTTGGTAAGGACTCGGGGCATGGTACATGGTTGAGTCTCATCTCATCTCATGACATGAAGAATTCCAACATAGGATTGAATATTCTTGTTTGGAATGTGTGAATTATGGAACATGACCATTGCATGTGCACTTAGGTGGGGAGTAGCCCTTGTATGCAAAGTTTACTCTCTTGGGCGTGACTCACCTATGGGAGGCTGTTTAGTGCAAAACAAACATAGGTGGATGGCACTCATTCGAGGCCGCAATTGTGAAGAAGGTCAACAAGTGGCCTTATTACCATTTTGTAAAATATTCTAGAACAATCTTGTTCTAATATGTAATATTTGTAAGGGTGTTGTAATTAAACTCTTATGAATTATTTTAAATATAATTCTGTATGTTTTAAATGAACATGGATAAATGGACCCTATGTGGTCCTTTTTACTCATATGTGGACCCGATGAGGTCATTGTATTATATTGGGTCTCAGATGGGCCATGTTACTATGTTTTGTAGAGGTTGGGTTTTGGATAGAGCTCTTCGAGTACAAAGGGAGACTCACGATGCGGGTTACAGGTAAATTATGGATTCGATCAAATGGGGACATAACGGTCATGATGTCGAGGTCACTTGATATCCACACGAGTTTTACCGAGGTTAATGATTTAGTTAACTAACCCCGGAGTTTTGGGCGTCCACATCCACACCCTTCCACACATGTGGAGGAGTGTGGACTTCTCTATGGCTTTTAAGTTCCTGAGAACTCTTGTAGCGAAGAGGTCTCCATAAGTCTCTAGATTCTTCCCCTCTCATTAGGTATGGTCTTGAAAGAGCTCACTTACACCCATTGAGTGATCCTTCCCTATGATGATGGTGAAGCCCTAGAGAATGAGCTGTGACATAAGACCCTCAATTTCTTTCCTATGAAGAAGAATATTTTTGAGTAGTTGTACACAACGAAATTGTTAACAGGAAAGAAAAAGTTTACAAACTTAAACCAATTGTTGAAAAGAGGTTTTGCCTTTACTATTAGATGTTTTTTTATTTAAAAAGTGCAAGGAGACTGCAAACATCTTATTTTTCATTATACAAGGTGACCAAGGGTAAAACGACACCAACACATAAAAAAAAGGAAGAAAAAAAAGTGTCTAATAAAAATTAGGAAGAAAATAGTTGGCTCTTAGGAAGTGATTCGTGCCACAGTAGGTGTACCGGAATCAACAATATTTATAAACCTAAATGATTCCTCCCTGCGTAAGTAGCATAGCTACTACCGATATGAGTAGTTCTAGGGATGGGTTTTCTTTGTGTAAATGATGATTAATGCGGAGTTAAGTTCAAAATGGTAAATTCAATTTGGATTTGGGATTTAGTAAAAGCAGTGAGAGTTGGTGATTTATAGGCGAAAATAAAATGAAGTAAAATATGAAAAAGAACTCCTTGAAGCATCGAGACTCTACGAGGGTTGGAGTCCTAAAGGTAAATGGAGAGGTTTCTAGGTCATTTTCCTCGCATTGGGGAGAGGATGACCTATAGTCATTTACGGCTTAGGGATCTTCCATTTAGCTATCAAAACCAAGAAACCACCTAATAATTTTCCCTTGAGATTATAAGCATTTATTAGGACATAAATGTTCTAAGGGTAGTGAAAATCTATCTCTAAATCTACCCTACATTAACTAATAAATGACAACTAATGAATCTCGGTGGATAGCAATGAAAAATCACTTGAACCTAAAAGCTTGCGAATACGAGGTTAACGAAGTGCGTGAAGAGATTTAATCTGTTATGAAATAGAGACATAAATACCCATGAATGCTTTATTAAATACATGAGAGCCGTCATTTTACCTCGAGAGCCTACAGCCGTAGCCCTCTCTCTTCAAGGATGGGGTTTAGCCAGGCTCATCCTCAGGGATGTTTAAAAACAGAAAAATAAATAAATGAAAAGCAAAGAAAAATATAAGAGAAGAAAAGAACTACGGTGATTTAATTTTCAAAGTCCCAATTCTCTACAAGGTTTGAGCTTATATAGAGCTCCACATGAGGTAAAATACCAACATACCCTCAAAAGGCATTATACAAGGAGGGAAAAAGTGGAAAAAAAAGAAGGAAACAAAACCAAAAAGTCGGCATAGAGAAGAAGAAAAATTTATACTTGGCAAAGAAATTTCGCACCCAGAGTGCGAAAATTTACACTCTGAGGATACGAAAAACTTCGTTAAGCTCATCTTCTGTTCTTCTTCTACTCCATATTTCAAATCTGTAAAGCTAGTTTTGGCTTGGATTCATCGTGCTTGGATTGATTCAACAAATTTGGCATTAAAAGCTTGCAAAAACTACAAAATTAATACAAAAATCGATCATTTAGAATAAAGCCAGGGACCTTAATGTGCAAATCGGGTTAATTAAGTTGATTAGTACACAAAAAGTGCTCAAAACCTTCAATAAACAGGGTTTAAAATAGCACTATTTGGACACTAATCACTCCCCCCAACCGACACATTGCTAGTCCCTTAGCAATGAAAGAAAGAAAGGCAGGTAATAAAATAACAACAAAGAGTATATTCTAAAAATGGTATTTCAAAAGTATGTGGATGAGTAATGCCTAACCCTCAATGAGAATTACTTCAAGCCCTTGCCCATTAACTATACGGAGAGAATGAATGCCATACGAGAATTGGGCATCAAAGAGCCTCATAGCGGTCAATCAACGGAGACTTCCACGAAACCTAAGCGTTTGTTTGATCAGTTCTCAACAATAAACTGTCGAACTGCCTCTCCCCCCAACCAAGCTACTTACTACTCTTAGGACACTAACCAACCTAAATAGATCAGGACCCACTCTTGTTCCCACAGCTCTTATGTTGTAGGGTGTAATCTTTGAGGGAATCGACCTCACCAAGAAAGTCCATGTAACGGGGATCTGCAGCGACTCTGACCAATTAAGGCTTATGGCACCAAGTCATAAGGATCTTTTGACCACTAACTCTTCAGGTTTCACCCCAGACTTTGAATGATTTCGAAACTCCAGCACCTACAACTCGCTAAACCTCACCCATCCACCCGTATGCTTGAGCACTAAGTCGGTGACTCCCAACCGGTTAAGCTTAGGGCCTTGCAGGGCTTTAAGGCTTTCGCCATGTGTATCGGACCTTGCTCAAGTTTTTAAGGCAAAGCGTCACGGCATCTATTTATCTTTTTTCTTTTTTCTTTTTCTTTTCTTTTTCTTTTCTTTTGGAAGACACATTGGCCTTCTTTTAATAGGGTCCCTTAACCTATTAAAGGAGTAGTCAGAAACTAAGTGAGTTTGCAAAGTTTAGGAGGTTAAGAATGGAGTTTTTAGCCTATTGTTAAAATCTAATGTGTAGTGTGTGGTAAGCTAATGGTGGAAGAAAAGGTCGAAAGCAACGAATTCAACTAATCATCTACTCAACTAGGCATGGAATCGGTCAACATCAAAAGAAATGGACGGTGTTCAATTTTTCACCTTTGCTTGGGCTAGAGCAAAACACAAAAATGGGGCAATTTTGAAAACTAAAAGTGTAGGCTGTATAGTATGTATATAAAAATAAATGGCTATAGTACTGGCACTTCAAAACAGCTAACTTCACAAACAAGAATGACAATGACCAGACAAACCTGAAAATGGTAGCAAAAGCATAAGTGTAAATGCCACTTCCTTCGCTAACTCTCTCACTCTCCCCCCAACCAAATGTCACATTTAATCCCACTTAATGGGGCTCGAATTAGAAACAAGAGGAAGGAAGTGATGCCTCCTCGGTGGTGTGTAAGCTAGGTGGAAGGTTGTATCCTCGTCGAGGCGGTGAGGAGTCTTTGCCCAGAGGAGGAATTTGGAGGAAAATGCGTTGTTCTTTGAAAAGGAGCTGGTAAGTCTTGATGGTGGAATAGGAGCGGGGCCCGGTGACACTTTGCAGTGCCCAGGGATGGGCGTGGTTTGTGCGACGATTGGCCTCCCATGTGTGCCATCCTCTACGCTAAAGGAAAATTGTATGGGCGACCCGTAAGCGATCTTGAGCATGGGCGGGGAGCGGACTACATCCATAATGGCGAGAAAATCCCGAGTGGATATGAAGATATGTTGTGGTAGTGCAGCTGATGTACTAGGTCCCTCTGTTGCTATAGGAGCTGGAGGTGCGGGGGGATTCGAGTGGTGATTCACCCCGAGCTGGCGATGATCTGATTGAGGCTATCCCGTATCTTACATTTGGATGGCTAGCTATGTGTCCTCGGCTCGTCTGAGGGTGAGAGGTGTCGAGCCTAGGGATGACGTGGCCCTTTGTTAATAAAATGGGGATGTCATGTGTGAGCTAGCGGTGCTCAGTCGGTAGCTCCTCGGGAAAAGCCCAAATGCTGCAATATTTGCCGCGGCCTCGAGAAACGGGAGGTATGTCGCCCGGCTCAGTCGGGTTCAGTAATTGAACCTTGTCCTCAAAGTGGAGCAAAGGATGTCATCAAAAGCTCAGCGAAATTTGAACTAATAACCCTCAATGCGGTATAGAGCCTGCTGGGATAGCTCCTCTTATTTGCATTGATATCTTGGTGGAAAGATGTTAGATCATGATGCGTGGTCGATAAGAAGCATGCTCGGAGGAAGCTGCCTCCGAAAGAGAACATACCATGTTGTTCGTCTCACGGATATAAAGTGAACACATCATTAGGCGAGGGTGTGGCCATAGCATGGTCGTCGGGTTGGTTGGGGCAGCGAGGGAAATGGAATGCGGTACACGCAATATCGACTTGTAGTGTCCTCACGGCCATCAATCGAAGTGGATGATGGGATGAGACCTCTCACAGGATGTCATGAACAGTGGGAACTCAATGACCCACCCGGGGGTAGAGCGGCGCGGAGTCATAAAAGCCTCTAGGGAGTACCGCTGCACATTCCTCATGGAATCCCTGAGCTTGGGATCTGCAGCAAAAGCTAGAAGATCATAATATGTCTCGTAGTGCACTTCTCTAGTATTGCGTCCCCGAGATTACTGCAATGAGGCCGCAATGAAAAGAGGGGAGGAGCGGATGATAGTAACGGGGACGGATCAGGGAAGGGTGCGTCGGTAGCCCTTGGACATGTGCGAATGGGGCTCCACGTGACCTCGTGCTAGATATGTTCGCCGGGTGCAGATGTCGGAGCCTCGTGGTGTTGTACCTCTGAGGTACAGGGGCCGATAGGAACGGGGCGGGGATATGACATCAGTTGTGGTAGGAGGCTCGTCCCGATGGCGGGGTGGAGGAAGGTCGCACCCAAGGCCTGAAACTGTATCCTCCATGGGTCCTAACCATCCTTGGATAAGGGAGGAGATGGAGAGGGTGGAGAATTACTGCTACACTTGCACAATATAATACCAAAACTTATAAGAATGTGCAAGAGAAAATGAGAAAATTTACAAAGAAGAGTAAGCCTTGGTTAAGGAAGTTAAGAAAGTCACAAGAAAAACTAAAAAAATAATAAAAAATTAAAAAATAATAAAAAATAAAGAAAACAAAATTCAACTAAAAATTGGAGTGATCACTCCCTCTCAGGTAGCCCTTTTGGATTCATGGAGGGTCAAGGAGGGGAATCTCCTCCTTGACTGGCATTATATGTTAATGCGACATAGGGCTTCACTCTCTGCCCATTGACCTTGAACACTCTATTATCATTTGGGTTGAGCAAGCCTATCGAGCCATTGGGGTATACCTGATGAATGATGAATGGTCAAATCCATCTGGATTTGAGCTTGCCTAGTAGTGGAGTTTGAGTCGAGAGAGGGACTGGTCCCCCGATTTAAGTTCGGCTATGAGCCGACATGCCACTTCTTCCAATTTTTCCAGAATTTTCTCGAATCAAGTAGCGCCATTCCTCGCCTCAACTCATGAGCCTTTACACGCCCCATGTCCCGTATTCAAATTTTTTATTGCCCACCACCACGCCTTATATTCAATTTCCACAGTAGTGGTATAAGCTGACATAAACTAGGTGATGTGGGGACATTCCAAGATTTGGTTCAGATGTCGCTCTATATGCCCACAAGAATCCGTATTGAGACTAATCCTTCCCCGCTCGAGTTCACCACTTTCATCAAGATGGCTTGATTTCGGGTTGATAGCTCTACTTGGCCACTCGGTCTATGGATGATAAGGTGGCCACCAGGCTCGGTCTCGCATCGATAGGAGATTCTCAAAAGGTCATTTAAATGCAACCTCCATCACCGATTATGGCTTGGGACTCGACCGGAGAAAATGTTCTCTTCAAGAATTTCAATACGGCCTTGTGATCTGCTACTTTACACTAAGATTGCTCGACCCATTTCACACATAGTCACGCACGAACGTAAGTATATCCGGCTGAAGTAGGAAATGGTCCCATGAAGTCGATGCCCCAAACGTCAAATAACTCAACAACCAAGATAGGGTTCAGCGACATCATGTGACCACGAGAGATTTTTCCCAACCTTTTTCATTTGTCGCATTGTTTGCACATGGTATAGGCATCCTTAAACAAAGAAGGCCAATAAAAACCTGCATGTAGCACCTTCATTGTCGCTCGTGAAGCGAACGACTTCCACATGCACCGTCACGCGCTGGTCGAGTATCCCTTCGCTCTCCTTGGCGGAACACACTTTCGATTATATGATCGCGACAAAAGATTTGAACAAATAGGGTTCTTCCCAATAGTAGGAGTGGACTTTTGCATGGAAGAACTTCTTTTCCTGTGCTTTCCATTCTATTGGCAACTCCCCTGTTACCAAAAAAGTTAGCAATGTGGGCAAACCAAGGAGCACTGTCCACAGTGAGTAGAGACTCCTCTGGGAATTCATCATATATTGGAGGGTTGTGGGTGTTGTGTGCTATGGTTAGTATGGAAAGATGATCGGCAACAACATTTTCCACACCCTTCTTATCCCGACCAAGTGTTGAACTCTCAGAGTAAAGAGGACCCATCTGATAAGCCTAGCTCGCATTTTGCTTAGTGAGGATATTTCAAAGTCGAATGATCTATGAAGATGATTATATTTTACCCAATCAAATACGCATCCGAAACTTGTCCGAGGCATGCACTCACCGCCAACAATTCTTCTCGCTGGTAGTGTAATTCCTCCAGCTTCATTCAATGTTTTGCTAGCATAGTAAAACCATAATGTTTTCTACTCTGTCCGAGAACCGCTCCGATAGCGAGGTCACTTGCATCACACATAACCTCAAAAGGCAACTGCCAGTTAAGGGCCCTCACTATTGGTGCAGTGGTCAAGTGTTTCGAGCTTTCAAAACTTTTATTGGCATTCCGATCCCACTCAAACTTGGCATCTTTTCTAGAAGCTATAAAGTGGCTTGGCAATTTCGAGAAGTCTTATATGAACCTCCTATAGAAGCCTCAAGCCCCAAGAACCCGCCCTCACTATCTCACATTGGTGGGAGAGGGTAATTTAGAGATCACCAATTTTTCCTCATCTAATTTCCAATTCCCTTTCGAAATGATATGTCCCAACACTATTCCTGGTTCACTATGAAATGACACTTTTCCCGCCCGAAGACTAGGTTCTTCAACGATCTACGCAGACGCTCCTAAATGGATGAGGAATTCACAAGCTCTCGTGACTCCGTGATATCATCCATGTAAACCTCCATAATGCGTTCTACCAGATCACTGAAAATAATCGGCATACATCGCCGAATGTGGCAGGGCATTACACAGCCAAAGGGCATCCTCCTCATGAGTATATGTGCCAAAAGGGCATGTGAAGGTAGTCTTGTCCCGAATGATGCAACAATTTCAACTGAAGTAGTCAATAACCGTCTAGAAAGAGAAGGTGGTCAAACTCTTCCGTGAGCTGATCCATGAAAGGTAGAGGGAAGGATCTTTCTTGTTACCTCATTCAATCTTCTCGTAATCAATACATACCCTCCAAATTTATTGTGCGCGGGTGGGCATTTCCTTCCTTTGCATTCTCGCGACAGTTACCCCTAATTTCTTAGGCACGACTACCGACTCACCCGCGCTATCGATACGGGTAACACACCTACAGATAGCAACTTCGTGACTCAATGCTAACTACTCGCATGTGGATTCAATCTCCTTCGTGGTTTCCAATGCCTTGACTTCTCCCCAAATAAATGTGATGGTTGTGTATTGTTGGGCTGATACGCTTTAAATCGAAATTTTCGACCGTGCTTGTTTGTTACTCTTTGAGGATCGCGTAGATCGCTTTCCTATGGAGTGCTCGCCAGTTGATGATATAATAAATCGAAACTACGGCTTTCTTCCAAAAATGCATATTTTAGTTCCACAGGTAGGGGCTTGAGATCCAGCTGTTGAGATTCATTTTCTTCCTCTCCAATCAATAGAGGTAGAATTTCCTCCTTTTTTCTCCAATGCCCATGTACTAAACTCATGCTTTGAGGGTCATGTTGCTCTACAAGGTTGTCAGACAACTCCTGGTTTAGCACATCTTGCACTTGTTGCTCTTTAGCTTGTTCTTCAAGAATTGTGTCTATTATGCAGACTTCTTCACACCATCTCCACTAAGTTGCATATGTTTTACTCAAGGGAAGATATCGAGTTCCAAGGTCATGTTCTCAAAGGCGAAGCTGTATAACCCCATTTCGAAAGTTATAATGGCATTCGAAGTAGCCAAGAATGGCCTTCCCAATATGATGGGTACATGGTTGGCCCCCACTGTAACCAGCTCTGTGTCAAGTAGGACAAAATCCACTGGATAGTAGAATTTGTTCACTTGTATTAGAACATCCTCAATAGTCCCCTTCGGTATTTTAATAGACCTATCAGCTAGAGACAGTGTGATGGAAGTGGGCTTAAGTTCTCCCAAACCAAGTTGTTTGTACATTGAATATGGCAGTAGGTTCACACTAGCTCCCAAGTCTAGTAGTGCTTTTTCAACACAAGTGCCTCCGATATTAACTGAGATGGTAGACACCCTGATTCAGACTTACCAAAGTTTTGCACTCAATGATAGCACTGACTTAAGTGCTCGCTAAGAAGGCCTTCTATTGACATTTAGACATCTCTCTTCACCGTCATAGTCCTCCCAAAAATTTAGCATAAGTAGGACTTGCTTAATCATGTCGCGCAGGGATGTCGACCTTCACTCGCTTCAAAGACTTCTAATATTTCTATCTGGTTGATGGCCTTTTCTTGTTTCTAAGTGCTTCTTGTGAAAAGGAGGGGTGTACTTCCACATCGTATCCCCTTTTGGTGCCTCATCCCCTGCTCAGTTCCAACTACGCTTCGGGGTCTTCCATCACGTTTAAGGGCGGATGGTTTGACTTCTCTACCACTCCTCAATGTGACCACTACTTTTACTTCATCAATTATGGGATTTGGGTTGCTGGTAGAGCTTAATTCATGCACCCCCCTTGGGATTTGGTTGTGTTTGGGATGGAAATTTCCCTTTTTCGAGAACCTGTTGCTGGTTAGTCAACCTTGAAATCGAGTACTGCAAGTCATCTATTTTTTTGTTGAGAGTGCCTTCCAATGTTTCTATTTTCTGAGTGGTCTGAGCATTCACCATCTTCTGTTCTTCCACAAAGTTACCCACAACCTTGCTCAAATTCATAATGGCTTGCTCTACGTGATGAGGAAAGCGGGGTTGGGTTCGCCGTGGAAGCGGGAAACTGGGATATGTCGCTGGCCAGGAACCTACGGGAGCATGTTTCGGGGTTTTGGGCTTCCATGATGATTAGGATGATTCCTCCAATTGATCAGTTCCCATATGAGCGCTTATTGGTGGCTTACTTAACCAACTATGTTTACCTCGTTCTTGCATCAAATCCTCATCGAGGAGCAATCAAGTGCCGCTTCTCGTGACTAAGTGGATTGAAATTAAACAAGGCCGGAGAGGTACGGTGTGTTTCAAACACGCTCGTAATTTCATGCTGATTTCGCATTTCAAGCTCTTCCAACCTTCTAGTCAAAGAAGACAACTTGGCCTTCATTTCCACATTCTATGACAGTGAGTACATGCCTCCCCTTTGGTTTGTCGTAAAGCCATTCTTCCTTACCTCCTCGGGGTTCGCCTATCCCATGCCTTGGAGGTTTCAACACATAGTTTCAGGAAATCTATGGTTTATCCGATTTCACTGTGAAGTCCCCCACATGGTTTCTAACAATTGCTTCATAAGACATCCCACCATAAAAGGATTCACCAAAGATCCACGTGATCAAAGCCATGGTGAGGGCAGCACTGATGGTCTCCATACTCTTCCCAAAGATCGGGTAACTTCTCATGATCATGGGCTACAATGTATAAATCATTCTTCTGCCATTAGTCCCGTGTGCACCGAAGAACTTTCTTTAAAACTCTGTCATAGCTCTGCCCAATTCCCGGATAGTTCTGGCCTTGTGAGAATTAAGCCAAATCTCGTCCCTTTGAGGTTAAAGGAAAGGCTTTCAACTTCGCAAATTCCATATCTATTGCACCCTCTTTGAAAGTCATGCAAACTTCCTCAAAATCCCGGATGTGTGTGTATGGATTTTCATTTTCCATACCATGAAAGCTGGGAGCAGCACCGCATAAGGTCTCACGCACATCCTCCGCAGGAATACATGAGGGTGCACTCACCCGGTTGGTGTATGTGATCCCTCATTGATCCGTAGGCATCGATCCCTTCGAACCCCCCCGTCACTCTTCGCCTCGTGTGGAGGTTCCATTTGTTACGCCAGCTCACTTCACACCCTCGCTAAATCGAGCACCGACTTTCCTAATCGCTTGCGCATTTATGTCCCAATGGTGCATAAGCTGCTAGGCAAGCAACACAGACAGACAACTAAATAGAAAGCATGGCTACCAAAAAGGTTAATGTTAGATATAAATAAAAATGAAAATTCTATGTATGGACAAGATGTATTCAATCGACCAAAGAAGTTGAACCGCTAGGGAAATAAAAGTAAAGGCAAAAGAGATTGGAATTCACCAACACTTATAATGAGGATCATAAGTTCAACAGCTTCTCACTTGCACTAAGGCACCATCCCCGGCAACGGCGCCATTTGATTCGTGCCACAGTAGGTGTACCCGAATCAACAATATTTATAAACCTAAATTCCTCCTACTGCCGTAGCATAGCTACTACAATATAGCGGTTCTAGGGTCGAACACAGGATGGGCTTCTTCCAAGGGTAAACATGTGCGCTAAGTTCAAAATGGTGAATTCAATTTGGATTTGGGGTTTTAGTAAAACATGAGAGTTGGTGATTTATGATCGAAAATAAAATGAAGTAAAAATATGAAAAGAACTCCTCAAGCATCGGCTACTAGGTTGAGGTCCTAAGGTAAATGAGAGGTTCCCGGTCCTTCCTCGCTGGGAGGATGACCTATAGTCATTTCCCGAACCGGATCTTCATTTGCCTATCAAAACCGAACCCTAATAATTTTCCTTTCTAATTATAGCATTTATTGGACATAAATGTTCCCGGCAAAGGAAAATTCATCTCCTAAAAATCTACCTTTACATTAACTACAAATGCACTAATGAACTTCAAATGATCTAGCAAACGAGCATCCACTGAACCCTAAAAGCTTGCCAAATACAGGTTAACCAAGGTACATCAAAGAGATTTAATCCTGTTATGAGAAATAGAGACATAAATACCCATGAATGCTTGCATTAAATACATGAGAACCGTCATTTTACCTCAAAACCCTAGCCCTCAGAGCCCTCCTCTCATGATGGAGGGGCGAAATGACCATCCTCGAGGATGTTTGAAAACCAAGAAAATAAATAAATGAAAAGGAAGAAAATACAAGAAAAGAAAAGCCGAGAACTTACAATTGATTTCCGGATTTTTCCACCAAAAGCCAAAAGTTCCAAAAGTCCCCATTCTCTACAAGGTTTGAGCTTATATTGTCACGCCCGAATCCCTACCCGACCGATCGCGGGATCCGAACCGGCTTCGGATGCGACTCAAGACTCCGAGACTTCGACCAAATTTTTTTTAAAAAACTAACTCCGGCACCTCGTGGGTTGGCGCCCACATCTTATAACAAATCAAAAGAACTACCACCGTGAGCGTGTCCATCAAAATCTATACACATATACTGAAACAGTCCCATTTTACAAATACAAACTCAGACTTTTACAATTACCAATCGTAGCACGGAACTCCATAGTGAACCCTTACAAGTGTGTCGCCTACCAGAGCATGGGATGTTTGCCGATGTCTTCTCCCGTACCTACACCTGACAAACTCGTGCTAAGCTTTACGTCTACTGGAAACATTTCTTATACAGAAACACATGCATTTACACAATTATAATAAGTGTATAACCATAACAGATATCAGAAATTTCATGCATTCCAATCATGGACTTATATAATTACTTATGCTTATACAGACTAATACTTATCACATTCTGATCTTATACTTACTCAGGAATTACACTTATGGCAGACTTATCCTTATTCGATCTTATACTCATAGCACTCATTCCTATCCTGGGGCTTATACTTATAGCAATCGGATCTTATACTTACAGCAAGACTTTATTCTTATTCGCATCTTATACTTATTCCGTATCTCCCAAAGGACATATACTTAAACTTCTATCGATCGATACTTATCTCCCGTAGATACATATTTATACTTATGTTTGTATCGCATAAACTTATTTCGATCTCCCATAGGAGTTACAAAACCTATGCTTATACAGAGGTACTTAAACACGTATTGATATTTAGATCTATCTCAGATCTCCCGTAGGAGTTTACAGAACTCATAATTATCCTACGAAGTTTACACTTGTTCGGTACCGTAGTATTACGTAGATTACCGAACGTATAATCGGATTTCGCGGAATCCTTAATCTTATACGGGAGTACTCGTAAGTACTACTTGATCAAATATCTGATCTGATACCAACTTGTGTTGGTATCATATCCCAACAAGTCCTATGTTAACGTATACCCGCAGAGGAGTACGTGGGTACTACGGAGTTTATCCTTGTCTTGGATCTTCTGCCGCCTGGAGTTTATTATGTTTATTTGGATCTTATCCACATTATTGGGAGCCTCTCCATATTTGGTTATGAGACTTTATGCATGTTTAGATCTGCATATATGCAGGCGTATAAGCACTTGTCTTAGGATCCTCTACTTACTTCTTCATGGGGTTTTTATTCGTATTCGGATCTTATCTGTATGCAGGCATATACATGTTTGAGTTTTCTTATGTGCTGAACTTGCCATATATTTGGATTTCTCAGTATATAAAGTATAACATCTTACAGACTATAATGAGATTACAGAACATACTGCAGTATTTGGATCTCTTATCAAATATAAGCTAGAGCTTACATACATACATTTGGATCTTACATGTATTGCAGACTTATATTTATCTTGCAGACTTACTCAGTTGTGTGAGGAACTTGACTGTATGCTACAGTCTTGCTGCTGTATTACGAACTTGGATTCTGTTTGGATCCTTAGCTCTTTTGAGTGCAGTACGTCTGATAAGTCGAACAGGATGGGGATCATAGCACGACCACAGAGTCGGATGAACATCAGATCTGTGTTGGTGCTGGTGATGAGATCAGATTAATCTCAGAGGTACGTAGTGCAGTAGGATTATACTTATTTTGGAGACTTATATATTTTCCGATCTGGTACAGTGGTACTCTGAGGCATACAGGCTGTTGATGGAGGCACCCTTAGTACACCCGGACTTATCGGTGTTTAGGCTCAGTACCAGTGGGGTACTCTTTGGACATCTTGTTAGTTCTCATGAGTTGAGTTGCAGCCACAAAAATGCCGGTAAATTTCTGGGAGATGTTGCGTGTGTGCAAAAGTACATAGTGCACTACAGGTAAATCAGAGTGCAGTGGGTGCTACGGTTTATCTCTGGGATCTGCCAGTAGATGCAATTAAGACTATCTATGAAGTCTCAGTAAATTACATTCAGGTCCTTTACTATATTCATTTCTTCTATTATTCAGAATCTTATCATATAATTGTTTAAGATTGCTAAACTGATGAATCTGAATGATGGACTTCTTTAATAAATGCAGAAGTACAATGAATGAGAAGTGTCGCGCTAATGGAGAAATCTGCCGAAGGAAGGCACTAATGTCATATCACGATCAGGAGGTGTTGTGCACTAAATGGAGAGTGTAGTACTGATATGAGGCCACATTCGGAGAACAAAGTCCTTTGTGAATCTTAAATTTCTCCATTCTGTTTATGCCTGGGTGCCATGTCATTCCAATAAGCTGGTGTGAGCGATTTTACAATTATATGGAGTTAAATAACACACTATCTTATAATAAGGGTGCTTCTGCTTACATTATATGCTATAAACATATATTTGTCATTTTCAAGTTTATATTTCATATTTCATCTCATATTCATAGTTCATGCCTATTCCATACGGCATTTCCTTATACTTATGCGATATGATGTCTATCCCACATAATTTCAAATATAATTCTAGTCCTATGATCTATTTTTCTTCGAATTGGAATCAATCCAGTGGATCATCAAACTTAGACTGCATTTTCATGCAGCTAATTCATTCTGGAATTTTACCGAGGATAGTTTGAATTTATAATTTTCCATCACATTGTTTCTGTTGTGCCTCGTTCTGTACTCCTTTAAGCTAAGGTGCTAGGAGTTCTTCAATTGGAATCCTGAATCGAACAGACTCAGCGTTCAGAATCATCAGAATTCTATGAATCAGCCCGATGCAGAAGATGCGACACTTTGCAGCCCCGCTGAGTGTGATTATGACTATCTGAGTCATAATTTGGAGAAACTTATTAAATATGGTTTGTTCTCCTTGAGTCTATTTTAAGTGGCCATGGAATCATAATCGGATAGAAAATAAGGAAGTTATGGCCCGAAAATACAAAAACTGGTCCAGAAACGGGAAAACCCGAAAACGGAGTTGTACCGGGTACAAAGTCTAACATGTACCGTACAGATCAACCAAAAATGACGAGGACCGAAATTGTACCAAACACAGCTCAGCTTTATCTGCATTACAAATTCCACAAAAATGCGAATAGTTATTTCTCCCATTTCCTTTATCATCCATATATCACTCTGTGCATCAGCCATCAAAACTAACAGCTGAATCCTTTTACAACTCTATTTTTTAAATTGCAAAAGAATCCTGGGGTTCTGCAGAATTTCACCAAAGTTCTACAAACCTTAGGATTTTGAAGGATTCCATCTCTACTCCTTATCAACTAGGGCTTTTCAACCAAAATTTCCTTAAGTAGAGTTAGAATGTTTGCTAGCAAAACCACTGAAGAAGGAACAAATTAATCATCCAAATGAAACCACAGCCATCCATACCCAGAAATTCTTGTATCAAATCATACGATCTAATGTCCATACAAATTCATAGCAAAAGTCGATCAATACCTTTTGGCTTGGCTCTCATAACTCTCTTCTCTTCTTTCTTCTCTTCCCTCTTATATAAATCCGGTTCTCCTCTTTTTGGAGACCAATTTGGTCTTAAATCATATGGATTTGTTAAGGCCATGTTTAGCTGAACAAAAAACCCCATTTTGGTTTTTAAGTTTTCTTTATTTGCTTTTGTATGCTCTTTCTATTTATAAATAAACTTTCCTTTTATTGTAATATTTGGCCTCCCTAGTCCTTTTCACATTAGGACTTTTAAAGCCCCACTTTTGGACCCGATTACAAAATTGTCTTAATAATTCTATAATTAAGATCTCGTTGTTTAAATTCAAGCTCGTAAGCATTAAATTAGGCTTTAAAGCTGCTAAACATATGGCAGCTAAAATTTATATTCAGTGTTACATATATAGAGCTCCACATGAGGTAAAATACCAACATACCCTCAAAAGGCATTATACAAGGAGGGCAAAAGTGGCAAAAAAAAAAGGAAACAAAACGAAGTCGACATAGAGAAGAAAAATTTCGCACTACAAATATTTCACACGGTACAGGAATTTTCGCGCACGAGAATCTGAAACTTCGATTCATTTCATCCATTCTTACATCCCTTCTTTCAAATATGTAAAGCTAGTTTTGGCTCGGATTCGTCGTGCTTGGATTGATTGACAAATTTGGCGTAAAAACATAAAACTACAAGGTAGCCATAAAATGTAGTCAGTAGAATAAGCTAGGGACCTTAATGTGCAAATCGGGTTAATTAGTTCAGTTCATTACACAAAAGAAATTACTCAAACTACAATAAATAGGGCTCAAAATATCACTTTTGGGACGCCCAATCGGGAAGCTTCTATAAGCATTAAAAAATGGCCCAAAAAGAAGATAAATGCCAGAATACGGGGAATATGGTCCCGTTTATATTAAAAAAAAATCAAGGATAGAAAAAAAAAACTTTAGAAGTTCTATTTGGTTGAAGGAAATAGTAAAATATAAAAACAATACTCATAAATCAAAATGAAATTAAAATTATTAATATTTTAAATTGAATAGTTTAAATAAGAAGATTAAGCTATAAGTAACATAAAATGATTTATTAAATTTAATTTCAACCATTTTCCCCTCATATTTTTTGGAGAGCATAGCCCTCGAGATTATAAATAAATGTTGTGCGCGATTGTATTTTTTGTTGTCATTGTGTAGGCGTATGGTTTATATTTGTCTTATCTACTTGGTTTAGTTTAAACTGTTCAGCCTGTGGCCTTTTCTTGTGTGTGAGTGATTCAAGCGACAGAGCCGATCAAGTGAACATAAAGGTGAATCGTGGTCGACCAGTATTGGAAGCTGGAGTCATATGTTTGTAATCATCATATAATTACATCAAATGCCTTACAAACCCTTCGCTTGGATCGATGCTGTGCTATTAACTTGGATGTTGCATCATCCTTTAGGAATTTTATTAGATTTGATTTTATGTTTTCTATGAGATGTATTTGCTAGTTTGAATCAATAGAATTATTTTTCTTTCAAAAAAAAACTAAAATATAGCCCTAAAAGAAAATGAAGAGTGAGTGAATATGTGTAAGTTGTTGAAGTTTATCTTTTCTTTAAATAAGGAATAAGTTAAGTTAAAGTTTAAGATTCTTCTTCAAATGATCATAGTTTTTTTTTTTCTATCTAATAAAATGGCGAGGAAATCAGAAGGAATAAGATGGCTAAGTAATTTTCTTTCTAATTTGTGGCTTCCCTCATATTGTTTGAGAGTAATTTGTTATATAAATTTCATAAAAAAAAATTATAGTAAGAAAAGTAGTGGAAGGATACAATTAATAATATTCTCCTTTAAATAAAAGAAACATAGCTAGAAAACAAAGAAAGGCAGTACTTATAAGTTTGAGTAAAATATTTTTCTTCAATCTATATAACTTTTTTCTTCCAAATAAAATAAGTGAATCAAGAAGGAATAAGCTAAGTTTAAGTTTTAAGATTTTTATCAATCTATATGATTTTTTCTTTCAAATAAAATATACGAAAATAAATAGAATAAGTTGATAAGTAATTTTCTTTCTATTTCATATTTCTCTTATATTTTTGAGAGTCATTTATTCTCTAATTTTATGCAGAAATATGAAAAAGAAGAAAGTGTTGAAGGATAGAATTTAGAGCGACTAAAGGAATTTTGAATATTAAATTGTTTTATAGATTTTATGTATTTAATTTGTTGCTTTCTAATTTTTATTTAACCTTTTGTGTCTTAACTCATAGTTGATTTTTCTAGTTTATATTAGATTGAAACTAAACATTGGAAATATATTTTATCAAGTTTGACTACAAGAGCATCATCTTGGGAATGGGTTACATAAATGAGGCAGCAGCATACATTAACTAATTTTGATGGCAACATGACTTACAAATTAACTTCATTTCCCTATGATGTTTTAACTAAATGTTAAATGTAAACACAGGGAAAATTAGAAATGCGAAAAAAACAGAAAAAATAATAATAATAACAAAAATAAAAATAAAAAATAAAAAATTTGTCATAATGGTTCAGGGAAGCTTGGAAAATTCTCTACAAATCTAGATGATCAAACAGACTTCATTGATTAAAATCTATGAGAAAATCTGTTACCTAGAAATTTTCGTTGAATTCCAAGACGATTGGATTTTATAGATTTTTAAGTACCAGCGATTGATGATTCAAGAGCGAGATTTTACGAGAATCTCGAGTTAGGAAATAACAGAAGTTAAGTTTATTAAAATAAATTAAACTTAGGCTGGGCAGAAAATAAATTGTTTCGAGTGGAGACGGATCAGAGCTGGGATGCTGTATGTGGCTCTTTAAGAGCCACTTATCCAACAAGCTAATTAAACAAAATGGGCAAGGAGAGAGAAGTAGTTTCCACCTTTAATGTGCTTGAGAAAAAAGGGTGTGAGAGGCTCCAACTTCTATGTACTATCTGAGTCGTAGTAGATCTTTGACGGGCTAAGATTTAAAGTTGGAGTACTCGGTGAGGGCTACGAGTGGATACCAGAAACTCCAAGTTTCGCCAAGGTTTCACCTAGAAGGTTCGGGAAGTCGAAAGATTTGGGTTCAGGAAGTGTTCGCGGAACTTCCTCGAATTGGTACTCACGCTTGAGGGTGGGTTTCTCTTACTCCTAGTTATTTCATGCTTAAGGAATTCGTTCAATCGGCTGTTAGAGTTCTAGCTAGCCATAAAGGCTAGTTGAGGCGGTTGGACTATTTGTTGTGTCGAAAGACACATTTTCTTGGTATTTTGGTTCCAGGGCGCATTTAGGATTAGTTATGAGTGCAGAGTGTTTCAGTACTTTACAACAGGTGAGGTAGCCTTCAATTGGCTGGAACTAGGATTGGTTCAAAGCAGATTAGGGATGGAAAGGCACCTTGCGAAGTGCAAAGTTACAGATCAATTTATGAGACAGCTATGAGAATTACGGATAGTGTGAAAATTTTGCATGGGTTGCAAAATTGGTCATCGCAATCGGCGGAGTTAGACTTAGGACGACCATAACTTTCGTGAAACTCCAGTTCAAGCGTTCTTGGAGCTACATGGAAAGCTCTTTGAATCTAGAATCTAACCATATCTTTGATAGAATGGAATTTATATCACAATTTGGTTTTATGCTCTGCACTGAGAGTTATGTTGGAATGATCTACTGATTTTATGGGTATTTTATATTAGTGTAGCTTCTGACATGTGTGATATCTATTCCATGATTGGTATATTATTTTAGTATATCATTGCTTGAATTGAGTGATATGCTTGGTTGAAGTATTAGTGAAAGTCAAAATTGTGTGTTCTAATGGCTTGGCTTGTGATGTGATTTATGTATGAACAAGGTGACACACCCTACTGGCAGAGCGATGTCTGGCAGCCCCATAGAAACTCAGCATGATGCTTCTAATGGCTAGAAGTCTGTAAACTGTGACACCCACATCCCGAGGTCCCATTAATGACCCGTCGACACATTGAAACCCTGGATCTTCTGGGTGTCCCGATATCACACTCATTTAATATAATACTCTTGGAATGTATTCCTCCTCTTCCAATTCCACAAATATACTAAATATATGATATAATATTTAATCAACAGTCCATTTACGGTCATTTTATACAACAAAAAGGTATATACATGAACTATATACGCTCTCATCCCATATCTTGGGTCAACCACCTACAGACATATACCTGAGTGGGTCCAGCCGCGAGTGAGCAAAGCCTAGTAGTGATAATCTCTACAGGGATACTCCCCTTTCAAATCACATAATGCTATAAACAAACAAACCATAAACATTCAAGAGTGAATCATGTATGTCCCTAGCGAATGTCTACATGCCATAGTAGAAATGTGACTCACCACATCCCATATTTGGTCACACAGCTCCTTCACACATGCTAATACCAAGCGTGAACCTCATCATTAATAATGACATTTCCCGAACAAAGGTATTTGTTTATGTTTTAAATCTCATTTGGACATTCTCCGAAACCACAGGACACATCCGACCATAGGAAATCTCCGAATTTGGACGTCTCAGAGCGAGTGGACATCCTCAAGGCAGACATACTAAGACAAGACTTCACAGACCTTGGACATCCTTGAATCATGGACATCCTCAGAGATCATGGACATCCTCTAAGTCACTAGACCTCTATCCAGAGATCATGGACATCCTCCAGTCATGGACATCCTCAAATCATGGACATCCTCGAATAATAGACATGCCTCCAGACCTTAGAAAATTGATGACTTTAGCTAACCACTTGGACATTCTCGAATTCACTTTAACCATCATGTAGTTTGGACGAAGTCTCTGCCCTTGAGCCTACCATGACCTATCTGAGTCCCGATCCACCATGTCCAGCGCTGAGTCTATCAAACGCAGACCACGGTGCGATTCACCCAAATCGACCTCAACCTTAGGATCGGCCAGGCCATGCACTCACGCGATGTCATGCATTCTTGTTCATAACAATGCATGATGCGATGCATTTATTTTATGTCACATGAATAATTACAATCTATCTGACATAATCAATATACATTAACATGTTCTTCTGCTGCATGTTATTGATCAGCGATAACACCTGAAATAGCTGAAATCTCGAAACCCACATGCCACGATAGGGCTACTATTGAGATCCCTTCAGTTATCACCAATTGTATGATGCCAAAACACATCATGAGTGAAGACCTTGGTCAGGATCAAAAAAAACCTCAACCTCGTCCAGGACTACTTACAAAACAGTGCGAAAATGTTGTCGGGATTGTTCGATAGCACAATCAGAAATTCCTTTGGAGCACAATAAAGTAACCGATTCAGAAATTCAGCAGACTGCAGAAAATAGTCTCGAAAATTCCTAAAAATTCCTACACTCGATCTAAAAAATTTGGAACTAAAATTTATGGCTTCTCATAGCCTCTAAAAAAATCTCAAGCCATTAAATGGCCTTTAAGATAAAAATAAGCCATGTAGGAAAATTCCCTACCTCGTGAGTTTGACGAAACTCCAAGATTTTGGCACTCACGCGTAGCCCTCGCTGCATGGATCAACTATGCCTTATTGACGAAAACCTAGGATCGTTTCGTAGATTTGAGAAAAAGCAGAAAGAAGAAGAAAATAAAAATAAAATCTCTCTCCCAACTCTTCTCCGCCCTCAGTCCCTTTTGCCTTCCTTTTGACTTATGCTTTTATTTTTTGGCCTTCTTTTATTTTATTTTTCCTTTCTTGATTCCTTTTGTTTCCGTTTTATTAAATCATCATTCATTGGCTAGTGTGGAAGACCCACACATTAATCACCCGGCATTGTATTGCATTCACGACACATAAACATTGAAATTAAAGTATGTGAATTGACCAGTTCAATGAGATCAAATTGATTGGCAGACGAGTGTGGGGTGAGTCCGTTTCATCATCAAATCTAGAAATTTTCATATTTTCAATCAGTACCGTTTTACCCTTTCAAAATATAATTTTTCTGGTTTCTGACTAAGTAGTGTTGCTTCTTTGGCTCTATATAAAAATGTTTCCTTTCTAAACTTGTGATTTTATAAAATTTCGGTAGCATAGCAACTACATATAGACCCATGTCCCAAACATATAATAAATTTACCTCTAAATATGGCAACCATGACATAACTAAAGAGCCTCGAAGCTCATCACATTTCATAAAAAACAAAACTATGTACATACATTTGCACACTTCTCACAATTACAAATCTGACCTCTACAACAAAACTTAGTTACCATTTTCTTTACAAATATATACAATAGTGAGTAAATACGATTACATATAACAAAATGGGGACCTGTATTGACATCGGCGTACACATTACCTAGAAGATAATGTTAAAAATACGAAAATAATGAGCTAAAGAGCTCGGTGATATATCTTTTATAAATCTTGCACTTTACACAGAAAATATCAAAAGCTGCAAAGCAGATCTTTTACAAAACACTTCTGAAAACCTTAGCGCTTTGCTATAAAAGTTTCTAAAACTTTCGAGAAAACGCTTGCCCTTATCGGTGGTCGATTTTAAGTTGTATGTAAAATGCTTATAAATATAATGATCAACCATTTGAGGCCTTTCTTGCTTTATGTACCATAGTAAACACGAAACGTGTCTGCCGTCTTGGTGGAAGGGCCTCATCCATACTATTAAGTAAATATGGTAGAATGCTCGTCACCATAACAATAGCGTGCTAGCCACACGCATATACTCCAGTCGTGCCACGGTTCTCCTCGTATGCCATAATGCATGAGCTAAGTTTGCTGACCGAGACGAAGATAAATGAGAAATGCAATCATGTCTTAACTTCCGTGCAAGTACGGAATACCTTTGACTTTGTGTGCTTGCTTAAGACTAAGGATTTCTTAAAGCCTAACTTATAAAATATAAGTTTTGCTTGCCTTTAAAGCTTGCTTAATAAAGCATATTTGCTTTTATAAATATGGTTTTAACAAATCAAAACCATAAGCTTTGAAATATAGTTTAACAATTAAAACCATAACATACAAATCGTAAACGATTTCAACAATACACTAGTATTATTGAAAATAAAGTTTAGAACACTCACTTTTCCGTTTACAATAATGTGAGGCACGACTTCACAATTTCTCAGCCTCAAAACTTTACCTACACATTGGGCCACATTCCTTCCACAACCGTGGCACCACATGGTGCTGGTCTTTCAAAAATATGTGTTTAATTCCATTTGGCATATGGACAGATTCTAGACAGGGGCTTTCGTGAGGTCAAGAACACCCAAATCTGAGTTCGAATGAAAAGTTATGGATTGTCCAAAGTTAGAGCTTCGTGACGACATAGACCTAGAAAAATGTTTCTCGGTTTCTCGCGCCACATCCAAACAGCTGTGCTCCTTGAAGAGTAGCAGCTCCTAGATGGAAATAAACCCAAAACATCAATCAGGGATCAGGCAGCCTCGACACGGAGTTAGATGCTAGAAAATGATTACGAAAATCTATCTAGGACTATCCCAAAAACAGTCCAGATATAACTAGGATTCATTAGAAAATAGTCTGAAAATTCACACACAGAATTAATAAGAGTCCTAAAAATTCCTAAACTCAGTCAAACCTTTGGGTAGAGATTCAACACCCTCACAGGCCTCTAAACGATCCTAAGCCTTTGTTTAGGATAGAAATAACACAAGTAAGAAAATTCTCTACCTTCTTAGGTGACGAATGCTAAAATTTTGGTGCCGCAGCGTAGCTCTCGATGCATGGACCGACTTGCCTTTTGCTCTGGCGAAAACCTACGATCGATTTTTGTATATCTACAAAGAAGAGCGAAGAAGAAAAAGAAAAAAATCCTCTCTCTCCGATTTGACTTCTTTTTCTTTTTTTATCCTTTTTATTCTTATTATTATTGTTGGATACATGACTCATATTACCTCATTCAGGTCCATTTCTGCCCCGAAAAATTTATTTGGCCTTCAGTTCAATTTATTTTAAAATGAACTTAGTTCAAACCATTTCGACTTAGAGATTTTTAAGCAAAATCTCATCACACAAATCATGATTGACTTATCACCCGAGAGAAATCGTAAAATATTCGAAGCGCTCTTCCAGTGTCTGACTTTTATGGTCACTGGGTGCAGTAAGATAAATTTAACGAGCGTAGTCGGTTCGTCATCAGAGATCTAGAGAATTTTTAAACTACTGAACCATTTTGGTAATTTATTATTATTATTATTCTTAAGGAAGCCCTTGGTGCACATGTGACCTGGATTTACACGTGCTCATTTTCCCTCTCGGGACGGCGATTACACAAAACCATTACATAAACCAGTTATAGAAATATTAATAAGACATAGATGTCACAATTAAATGCTAGAGTATATCTAGTCATTACTTGATTGGTGATGACTTGTAGATGTCATTCATATGTGTGTATAATAGCAGCGTATAGGTTAATAGTTTATTTGGAAATTGTATGTTAATTGACTATGATTGTCCCAATGATGCATGGAGTATTATGCATGGTTTAAAATGTCCATATAATTATATCATATATATGGCATGATATAACATGCAATGGTATCTTGCATTGCATATGCACGGGGACATCGCATTAAATGGGTGGGTGTACATGGCCATGATTATTCATCATTCTTGAGTAATTGGGTGATGACCTCATTACTGAACCCCTACGATCAGATCCTCACAGTGCATTGCCTTGTAGCTTTGAATAAAGGCATTTTACTAGGAAGGGTATCCAATGCTTTGAATAAGAAATTTATTTATCGGATGTAAAACCGAAAATTAGAAATTTTCAAAAATGGCAAAATGAAAAAAATAATAATAATAAATTGTAATAATGGTTCAGCGAAGCTTAGAAAATTATCTAGATCTCGGATGACGAAACGGTTTGTGCCTTTAAATTCATCTCCGCAATCGATGAACTAGAAAATTCATAGATGCGAGACAATCGCAGATTTTTGATTTTTGGGTAATAAGTTGCAACTGACTCGAGGATAAGATTTTTTGAAAATCTAGGAATTAATGGCTTGAGCTAAGTTCATTTAAAATGATTAGGCCAAAAAGAATCTCTATTGGAAATCGGCCCATTTCTCATTTTAATATACTTAGAGTAAAGTAAGTAATATCGATTTATATAATCGATTTATATATAGAATGTCAATTAGAATGACTAATTCATGCTTTGAAATCATCCGCTCTGCACCCACCTCCCGAGTATATGCTTAATAGATCACCTGAGGTAGATTGATACAATAGAAACCTCTGGTAAATGCACTTGATAACCAGAGTGTTATCAAAGGAATACATATTTAGACAATGTTGTGTTTGAACATTATTATTGAAACAATAAGATCAGCTGTTTTGTTGGAAGAAGGTGACGTTGATCAAGAAGCAACAACTACAAACAACATATTAACAGGAAGTGAAACAGAAATAATATTAAGATTATTTGTGATACTAACTGTTTCAAACAATTTAATAATATGCAAATAAAAATCTTTTTGTTAAGACACATTATCCAGTTACTAAGTTTATTGAGACACATTCAAATTCAATATAAATCCTCAACATGAAAATAAAGAAAAAAAAAATTAGAGGGAGGGGTCATTTCATTTTTGGATCTAGAACGAATAGGTTTAAGAGATGAGCGGATACACCCAATAAATTGAAACTCATTGCCCATGGATAAAGAAAAACCTTTTCAACATAAAAGCGACAAAAACTAGAAACATATAATAGCAGGATTCGAAGTTGTAACCAAGCATCGCCCATTGGTTCTATACGATTCATAACAAAGAAAGTTTCTATGGTCCTTTACTAATCAGAAGAAATTAAAACTCAGGAATCAAAAATGCCAAAATGGGAATAACACTTGATATTATTAGAAAAGCGAGAGAAAATATCATGTTCGAGTAAGCGGAAACATCTCTAAAATCAAAAAAAATTAACATAGTTGCCATATTAGAATGGCACTCGATTTAATATCTCCTTTTCTGGCTCCGATTTTGTGTTTCTTCAGTACTAATTTAATTTGAAATAATTGATCTCCTTAGGTAGAAATTTGAACTTTGATATATGAGTCCTAAGTACTAATCCAAGGAAAGAGGATAATAATAATAAAAAAAAGGATCAACAAATGATCCACCACTCTTACCAAGGTAATGAATAATCTTTTAGGGTCCCATCAAAAAGAAGAACAAACTCTAAAATAATTATAATTTTATGGACTTATTATTATTTTAATATTATTTTTCTTGCTTTTATTACTATTTCCATTTACTTTGTTGAACTAAACAAGAAAAAAGAGACCTATTATTTAAAAAAATGGGAATATTTAATTCAATTTAATATTTAATAATTTTTTTATTTAATAACGAACTGAATAAAGATGGCCACATGGCGCAATGTAGGTATCATCCAGAATTTAAAAAAAAAAAAAAAAAAAAAGGAAAGTCAAAATAGAGTAGCGTGAGATGAAACAAAATTTCTAAAGAGAAGCTCTGGCTTCTCCTGCAAGATTCAATCGAAGCGAAGTAGGTTTCGTCGAGACGAAGGCAAAGAGTCGATCCATGCATCGAGAGCTACGCGTGGTGCCAAAATCTTAGAGTTCGTCAAACTCCCCAGTGAATTTTCTACTTGATTCTTCTAGCCCACAAGGTCATTTAATGGCTTGAGGTTTTTCTTAGAGCCGTGAGAGGCCGTAAATTTCAGTCAATTTTTGAGACTAAGTCTTAAAATTTTAAGGAATTTTGGACTATTGCAAAGTCCGAGTTGAATTTCGGGACTATTTCGAGCGGTCGGACATAATTTGAACGATTTTGGGGCAGATTCACAGGTAGGTTGAGGTTTGGTTTAATCAAGGATGTCTTCGGGTTTTGTGGTGTGTTTTTGGTATCCGATGGTCGGTGAATGACCCCATTGAAGGGACAGAAGGTGCCTTGTTTTATATGGGTCCGAGATTTGGGTCATTTTGTGTGTTGTGTATTGTTGGAAAAATAAATAATATGCTGTTGTGTGTAAAAATCATGTTCTAATATATTGCTTGCGTGATGTGTAACATGGAAATTTTTGTGAATGGAAGTATATGTAGGAAATATAATTATCCGGAATTTATAAATGTTGCATGTAGAATGACATAGCATGAAATGGCGAATTACATTTTTCAATCTTGTAATCCATGTGGGAATGGGTCAGTGGGCCTGTTGCTTCTATTGTATTGTATTTTCAGGTCAAGGTATTAACGATGAGTCTGAAAACTCATTTGATTTTTTAATCCATTTTCTGAGCATATTACAAAATCGTGTTGATTCATATACGAAACTGGATAATTTGCTCAAATTTAATTTTGCGAGAAAAGGTCTGTGACGAAAATCTGACAAAACCCGGAAGAGATCGACTACAACTGAAAATAGTATAGTGAAAGTAATTGCGAGTTTGACTGTTGATTAATTCAGTTACGACATCAGCGAGGACCGACCTTGAGGAAGAAATAGAAACGTCAGCAGAGTGATGGCTTGAGTTAAGCTTCTGAATAAAAAAATTACCATGACAAATTAGAAAGAGGTTGGCGAAACGAAGGAAGTGTGGTTGAGACTAAGGGAAATATTCAAGAGTAGAATCTTCGGTCGCGACACCACTCGATGTGTGACCTTGATTGAATATAAGCGAGGGTCGCGACGATCGATTTGAGGTCGCGGCGTGGATTCGATCAATAAAGCCTAAAGGTCTCTGAAAATGAAGTTGCAACCTAGTTTTTAAATAAAGCTCCATTTGAAATTCAGCAGCGTGCTGTGAAATTACATAGTATAAGCCGGGCTGGGTCTCAGCGAAAGATTGAAGTTGCTGACCAAATTAAAGTTGAAGAATAAAGGAGAGTGCAACCTCAAGCCAAGTAGCGAAGTCCTTGCCAATAAGCGGTGCGACCATTTATTAATCAAGGACCACTGAAGCGATGTCACGGCCCACTCATTCGAATTGCGACTTTAAGAAGAAGCCCGAAGCGAGAAGAAATCAGGTCACAGCTACTCTTGAGAAGCGAATTGAGTTCTATTTATACATAAAAAGAGCAACATGAAGTCACGACATCACCTTAAAGGTCGCAACTTATAGAGGTTGGAAAGAAGAAAGCTGAGTTCTGGCAAGAATTTAGGTTGCGACGGAAGAAGGAAAATGAACATCGAGAAATTAAACATCAACAGGATTCTGGCAATTGGCGAGCACAATGATGGAAGACCACAAAATAAAGTCGACGAAAGGAAGTGCAACCTGTTGTGGCGTAGAAGCAATGTGGTCGCAACCTAAAGCGAAGTGCGACGTGAAAGAGCGAGTCTGACGAAGAAGCGAGGTCGTGACTCGAATGCGATGAAGGAAACGGCGAGTGCGCGTGAAACCATGGTCCGCGACATCGACTCTTGAGAAACCTTTTGACCAACAAAGATTGGCGACCACTAATGAAAACATTTGCAAGAACCACAATTACGCCTTATAAGTAATAAGGTCGCGGCGAACAAGAAGCGAGCAAAGGAAATCCATGTCGTGATATCAACTTAGGGTTAGGCTGGGACGATACTTGGAGCTTTCTTTTCTTTAGAGTCCACACAATTGGTTTGCATTTGAAGCCCAATTTCTTTTTGGCGATTTATAAATAGACGGTGTTAGAATAGTAGTAAGCCAAATCTTCACTACCAGAAGAACAGAGGAACTGGAGTGTATAACAGAGTAGAATTTTATTTTATTTTTATTTTTTAATTCTTACGGATTTGGAGGAAATGCAGAACCCTCTGGCTTAGTGAGTTTGATTTCTATTTACATTTATTTTCTTCTTAAAATTCTTGCTGAAAATTATGAAATCAGACAAATTTCTGGAATTCATTTCTTAGGTTCCATTGCGATTATAGTGGTTAATAATGTGATCGGTACTCCATTTCTTTAATGCATTAATCACGATCAATTAGGCAACTGACTCTTAGATTTGAATTAGAGTTAGTTATAGTCTTTTACGCAAAAATTAGGAAAGTCATTAGGTTGGGATTACTTAACATAGTGTCATTTTGAGATCGATGCAGTTCCAAATAAGTAGTACCATATACAGACCCCCAAGAATGTATCTTTATACGATTTCGAGATGCCTCTGCACGTGACACGAGATGGAATTCAGGCTGAGCATTATTGGGGTATGTTAGGCTACCATTGATGAGCTGCTAAACTCAGCTCATTTGTCAGCCCTGATAACTCATAATTGAAGTTGGAGGAGCATTTAACAATATAAATAATCGAGGAGAGTTCACACCTTCTAATCTAAAGGAGTTCGGAATACTGTGTTAGCCAGAGATCTAAATCAAAGGGAAAATAGTTGAACAATCGTCTGAAGGGATGAGCCATCAATTAAGTGTTAGAGCTTTGCAAAATACGAGAAGGAGAAGCAAAGATGCGTAGTCATCAAGAAAATGGGTGTGAAATGCTCTTAGAAGAAAATATCCGGATCTACAAGAAAAGCTGAAATACAAATGCTTGGTTCCATCTTGAAGCGAGGAAAATAGAAAATAAGTGAATGGAGAAATCCATTTATGGCTTATTTGTAAATCTTGAACAAATCGGATCTATTCATCTGACTTCATTATATTATCATGGAACCAATTTGTTTCATTGTAATTCCTTGATAGTTTTCATTTCTCACGGGGAGCAGATTAGATCCGTATTTAGTTCTTTATATTTTAAGGTTAGTTCCCATAACCTTCTAATTTCTAACACTGGTGTAAATACAGGATATATCATTTTAGACAAAATTTCATTATCAAATTCTTTTAGTCCAAATAGCATAGAACTTCAGTAGTTGGGGTACTTGATCTCTAATTCATGTCAATCTCTGTGGGAATGATACCTGGACTTACATTCAGTTTTACTCATATATGACCACATTGCACTTGCGAAATTCTCGCATTTAAACCAATTTAAAATTCTAAACATGAGGCAGTTTATTTAATTAAGCAAATTTATCCCAGTAGCCTTGATTGCAGAAAGTGTAAGGTTCTTGTAACTATGTACATTTGAGGTTTCTAAATCATAGAAAAGGCAAACAAACCCGTCAACCCGTGAAATATTCGTGGATGTCGGACTTTCGACACCACTCATGAAAATGAGGCGGAGTCTCAGCGCACCTGGGGATCTACACCCGAAATTCTGCTATCATGCAATCTGCAGCAACTGTCCCTGTCCTTTACAAAAAGACCACAGGGTCCACATACGGATAAAAATCATTAAATAGCCCGCCAGGTACATCAAATATCTCATAAATTATCAACTATTACCAATAGACTAGAAGTTATTCTGATACTCTTACTTAAATATATATCATTGGATTTTATCTACTTCAATGATCCCGAAAACATTAAAGTCTGGGCTTTCTTCTAAAAAATCAACTCTAAGAAGCGCTAGTTTTCTCGAGCAGTCCTATGCAAATAATGAATCTCGACGGGGTGAAACGATGCCCATTAGTGAAAATCTCCTACATGGGTTACTCCACCTAAGTGCACATGCAATGATTCAACATAACACACATCAAAGCAATGTGACCTTACTTGAATGTCTACATGCCCCGATCCCGTGTCTCGAGTCTCAGGCTCCTGCGGCTTGCACAAGCCAAATGCATTCACACTAACATTGCAGTTTACATGATGCTGAGTCGTTATGCCATTTCTCTAAACCACACATACCAATATATCAATTATGAATATATTAACAATTTACATATACACATATTTATTTCACACATCTCAATATCAAAATTAACTCCGCCAGCCTGTTCTGATTCATTTAATTCCAATGGCTCTTCAATTAAATTTCATATAATTCAAACACTCGTGTTAACACATTTAATTCCATGCATTAACATATAAATTTCCACACAATTCAGTATTCATTTTGTAATTCATGTAATTAACATGAACATTTAGATCAAATCAACTCAAAACGGAATTGTTTTTTAACGGTCAAGGAAAACTAACGTGAAATTATCAGTGGCCTTGCTCTGGCCTCGATTACTGACCAGGCAAGAAATCCACTATTCATTCCATTATAACACCTAAACCTTAATTTATTACTAAATTATACCATGAACCTCCTGTGATCATGTCCCGGTCGAGGAAACTGACCTAAGCGGTCCCCGAAATTCAAACAATTAGGTCCCAGTTTGGGGCCGTCAACTCGGCCATTCACGGCCTCAAACACTCCAAACCATTAACAAAACACTTAAAAAGGGATTAAATCAAGTAGGAGAAAACCCTCTTGGAGTTGTCAAAAATCTAGCGGTGCCACGCGTAGTCCTCGCCAGCTTAGAACACCTTTGCTTCTTGGCCGACGATCAGGCGTCGGCGGAATCTGAGAGAGTTGACACACCCCCGCCCCTTCCGTAATGGCGTGTAGGCCATACGAAATCCCAACCGTTACCTCTAACGACTAGAAATCCACGTAGACGGCCGTCTTCTTACTTAAACCTCCTATAAAAATTTTCTTTTATTTATAACTTAGGATTTGGTAAAATCTTAACATTGAAAAGCAGACCTGTGCATTTGCACATAGTGTAATTCCAAATCCATATATGCATCAATTTACTCTAAATCCATAT